>APFE030936068.1:23595-51522 GCA_000404065.3 Pinus taeda
TTCCATCAACGTCTTGTTCATTCTTTTTGCAACTCCATTTTGTTGAGGTGTATATGGAGTAGTCTTCTGCCATGCTATACCACACTTCTTACAGAATTCTTCAAATTCCTTGCTGCAAAACTCTCCACCATTATTTGTCCTCAGCACCTTTATCTTGTTCTCTATCTGATTTTCCACGAGAGCCTTAAATTTTTTAAACCTGTCAAAGACTTCAGATTTCTTCTTAAGGAAATATATCCATGTATTCCTTGAGAAGTCATCTATAAATGATACATAGTACACAAACTTACCGAGTGATGGAACCTGTACATAGTACACAAACTTACCGAGTCATGGAACCTTTACAGGTCCAAACACATCACTGTGCACAAGCTCTAATATTTGTTTCGCCCTCTTATTACCAGACAGGAAACTCACCCGATTTTGCTTCCCATATACACAATTTTCATAGATATCAAAATCCAGAGAGCTATTACTCATACCTTCTACCATACATTTACCATGAAGTATTCGAAGGCCTTTCTCTCCAATATGTCCAAGCCTTTGATGCCACAACATGGTCTTCTTTCCAGAGAACACTAGATTTTCTGCTCCACTTTCAGGAACCACAGAACTGTTGCACCTATCAACAATAGTGCTACCTTGCAGCTTGTACAGAGTTCCAATCAAAACTCCCCGCATAAATACCAGTGCTCCCCGAACCATTTTGTAGGTATCCTTCTCGAACACTATTTTTACACTTGCATCGTCCAACTTGCTTACAGAAATTAGATTTCTGGCCAATGCAAGAATATGCAGAACACCCAGAAGTGTTCTAACCCTTCCACTTTGCAACTTCAATTTTTATTTTCTGCGACCAATGATTCTAGCCTTCCTATCATCCCCCAAGAAGACATCACCACCATCATATTTCTCATACTCACAAAACCACTCTCTATGGGGAGTGAAGTGAAAGAATGCATCTGAGTCAATCAACCATGCCTCATGATCTACATGTGTACTTGAAGAAGCCAAGTACACATCCCCACCTTCATTTGAGGTGGTTTTCGCCTCTACAAAAGGAGCATCATCAGATCCCTTTCCTTTATCAAGAGCTTTAGATTTACAGTCCCTTTTGAAGTGCCCTTCCTTTCCGCATTTTCAGCACACCACCTTTACAGGTTTTCCTGGAGATTTAGATCTCCATCTAGATTTAGATCTCCCACTCGATGACTTATTTTTGTTTCTGTTCTGGAACCATCCTCGTACAAACAAGGCATCACCACTCTGGCTCTCCATATTTTTTCATCTCATCTCCTCCATCAACAAGGCTGAGACTATTTCATCAAACTGCAAGGCAATTACATTGCTACATATTGCAATAACTAGACTATCCCACGAATCTAGTAGAGAACACAACAAACTGATTCACTTATCTTCATCTAAAATTTTAATATCAATAGATGCTAACTGACTTACCGCAGTATTAAATGCGTTCATATGCTCTGTCACCGAGTCTTCATCTTTCATCCTTAGGTTATACAACTTTTTCCATAGGAATAGTTTATTCACCAGAGACTTAGATTGGTACAAAGTCCCTAATTTGTCCCATAAAGCCTTCACCATAGCTTCCCCTGATACATTCAACAATACTGAATTTGAGACACACAATCATATTGTGCTCTTTGCCTTCTGATCCAACTTCTTCCCAACATCCTTCATCAAGACACTCCTGTTGGTTTTAGTACCGGATCTACCGTGATCACTGATCTTTACCCACCAACCGATCCTCCCATCTGAGTTTTCCAACTCACAGAGGCGTCTGACCATAAATTTTGATCTCTATCTTTCCCACTGCTTCGGCCCTTTCTTTCAGGCACCAGAATCGATCTCAATGGATCTCCCACTGAACAGGGGTCTACCACAGGCCAAGCGAAAACCCCTCAGCAACAAAGGCGTCCCCTTAAAGCCCAAAACAACTTTGAAACCAAATGTAGGTTTTACCCGTAGCAGAAAATAACCTGCATAGGAATTCTAAAACACAGATAGATAAACAATGCGCAAAGCATACACGTAAACACATATACACAGAGAATTTTCCCCTGGATCCCAAAACTTCTGGGACTACCAGCTTGATTTTTTCATTAAAATGGTTCCTTTCAAATGTTATAATACATATTTATACATGCCGAAGCAATCCAATACCAATGGACTGAAAACCATCATGTCCAAATACCAATGGCCAGAAACATCGCATCCCAAAAAACATGTGCGAAAATTCATGCACAAAAACCATAGGTTGGGGTCCGCCCAACCTAACATATGGTCCCAAAACAAATTTTTGGGCGCTGGCAGCAGACCCCATAAGTGGGGTAAATGTCGTATGCAAACCCCCCTGTAACCCCCCCCCCCCCCCCCCACTACACAATCGGTGCAACGAAGGGGGGGCTCTGCCCTCCCTCTAATCCCCGATTAACTATGTGGGCTAGTCGTGGAAAGAATATAACACAACCCAACACGAACTTGTATGGAACAACCCTCCTGGCATAGCTCCTCCTAACACACTTCTTGATTCCCTTGCACAACCCTTACTTCATTTTTCCACTTCTCTGGCAGTGCAGTTTATAGTATCGTACTTCCTTGTAGCTGCCTGGAATACTATGACTATCCCATCATCATATATTCATTGCGTAGGGGTGGGATCACCCTTGTACAACTTCAATCTACCGCCATTGACTTTTCTCGGAAACAATTCCCCATTCAGCTTTGTGAGCTAAACTCCGCCACCATCTGTTATTTCCTTCATGACATAGGGACCTAGCTAATGCATCTGAAGCTTCCCAAGAAATTTTGTGAATTTAATATCATAAAGTAACACTATATCATTTACCTTGAAGGTGCACAACTTAATATTTCAATCATGTCAGGCCTTCTCGCACTCCTTTTGCACCTGTTGATGAAATGCTGCTAAAAACCAGTCTTCTTCTAATTCTAGAAATTGTGTGAGGCGTTACTCCATAGTCTCACAATCAACCATATCAATTAGCACTGCAATCTGTAGGCTCGGCATAATGTACTTCATGGGCATCACAATCCCATAGACCAACCTGAATGGAGTTTGGCCTCTCAAATTTTTATACATTGTCCTATATGCCCATAGGACTACTGGTATGCATACATCCCAATCATTCCTTTTCACGTTGCAGACCTTTGTCAGTGAATTCTCTAAGATCTTGTTGAATGCTTCAACTATATCGTTAGCTTGAGGATGATAAGGCATACTCTTTTGATGATAAACCTGGAATTATTCAAGCATCATGACAACTGTTTCATTTAAGAAATGTGTGCCCCTATTTCTCATCAATATATGAGGACACCCAAACCGAGTCAAGACAAATTCGAAAAGGAAATTCATAGCTGTAGCAGTGCTACAGTCTTTGACAAGTTGTGCTTCCGTCCATCTCAGCAAATACTCTATCACAGTAATAATGTACTGCGCGCCCGTATTTTTCCTTAGTGGTTGTATGAGACCTACAAAGTCAATCACCCATTTTTCAAATACCTTCAACGAAATTTGTGGGTTTAAGGGTAGTTCATCCCTCCATGACAGCTTCCCCATCCGTTAACAACCATCGCATGCTCTGCAATACGCTTTAGAATCCTTATGCACCATTGGCCACCACAATCATGTGCACAGAATCTTCTGCATGGTTTCTCTGCCTGCATAGTGTCCTCTCACCACTCCTCCATGTGCTTCGGCAAGGATGTTGGATCGTTCAAACTCTAGAACATATCGGAACAATATTGCATTAGTAACCATCTTATACAAGTGTCCAGCTATTATAGAAAAATCAACCGTGCGAACCACCAATTCTTTTTTTTGCTGTGTAGTATATCCTTCCGAGGTTGTACCACTGGTTAAAAACTGGATTATGTCTGCAAAGTAATCATTTACAACTCGTACAACAAAGAGTTGCACATCCAACAATCCTTCTTCGAAACTAGTGGGTTCTTCGTTTGTCTCAATTCTAGATAGTTGATCTGGTCTAGCATTCAATCGACTGGGCTTCACGATCACCTCAAAATCATATTCTTGAAAGAGAAACAACCACCTACAGATATTCCCCCCCAACACAGGCTTGTTAACCAGGTACTTGAGAGTGGAGTGATCTGTATACATCTTGAAGGGCGTGCCCAACAGGTAATGTCAAAAATTTTATAACGCATACACCATCGCCAACCCTTTGCACTCTATAGTTGAGTAGTTCTTCTCTGCCTTTGATAGTTTCCTACTCATGAACACTATAGGGTGATCAATATCACCTTCTCCTGGCTGGGTCAATACTGCACCCAACGCAATACAGGAGGCATCCACATGAACATGAAATTATTTCTTCCATTCTAGGAAGACCAAAATTGGCGCAGTAACCATCTTTTCCTTTAACACATCCAAATTTTGTTGACACTCCTCATCCCACTAGATAGTCGTGTCCTTCTTTAGTAATTTCTCCATTGGCACCGTTATTTGTGCATAAGCTTTGATAGACTTCCTATTTTATCCAGTGTGGCCCAGGGTTGCGCGCAACTGCTTTACATTCTTGGGAGCCTCTAAATTGACAATAATAGCTATCTTCTCAGGGTTGACCATTAATCCCTGCTTGCATACGACATGACCTAGCAATATCCGATAAGGCACACAGAAGATACATTTCTTCAAATTCAACGCAATCTAGTATCTGCGACAAGTATCCAACATAAACTGAAAACTTGCAACGTGGAGATTTACAAACCCAAACATTGTCCAAACATCAAAATACACTTCTAAGAATTTGAGGATGAACTCCTTAAAAGCTACAATTACAACCCTGGAGAAGATCGTGGGTGAATTCTCTAGCCCGAATGGCATTACTGTGTACTGGAAGCATCCCCACTTTGTCACAAAGGTAGTCTTACTACGATCCTCGGGAGCAACCTTAATTTGATGGTACCCCAAGAACCCACCAATGAACAAATAAGCTTCTTGCCTTCCAACATTCTCCAAAACTTCATCTGTAAATGGCGTTGGAAATGGGTCATGAATAGACACAACGTTGAGATTTATCAAATCTAAGCATATCCGGATTTCAACTTGTTGCTTCTTTTCCTGAACAACCAGAGGCCATACCCATTCAGACTCTTCCACTGGCTCAATGATTCCAACCTCCAACATTTTTTCCAGCTCTTTGCGCATCTTCTCCTTATATTTAAGATTTTGACAGTAGGGTCTTTGTTTCATAGGGTTCACATCATGCTTTAGAGTGATCTTCATCACACCCAAATCCCCTACTATTCCCTTCAGATCCAAGAATTTGGTAGGAAACAAGTCATGATATTCACGCAGTAGTTCTACAACCTTATCAATTGTATCTTCATCCCAATAATCACCTATCTTAGCAAACTTATGCTGTGCATTGGATCCAATGTTCACTTGCCTAGTCTTCAAAGGTTATTTTATATCAGGGTTTGTTGCTTTGGGCCCTTCAACCTCATGCTATCCATTGGTCTTTGGAATGTTGATATTCCGTGGATCCTCTTCTTCTTCTATGGTCACGTTGTAACATTCCAATGCATGGTGCAGTTGTGTATTCTAGTCCAGTTGAACCCATTCCATTGGCTCCTCAGGCATCCTAAAGATTACAGCCCTAATTTCCTAGAGCACTTCATCAATGCACGCAAATCCATCCTCAAAACTGAAATTTAACAAGAAAATTTCCTTCAGGATATCCCACTAGGTCGTCCCATGGCATAGGTCCATTTCCTAACTAATTCATCATAATAGTATCTAGGGTGTGACAAAATATATGTACCCATTCCAATTGAGGTTCCTCCCTCAAGCATTAGTCCATCATGACAAATTCTCACTCGAACCATCCTTTCTTGAATATTTCTTTCTCGGGCAGTTATTCGTGTACCCAAACCTTAGCTTCATCATTCCCTTGTATTATTTCCAGTCAACAAAGCTATCCTTATGCGTACCCCACCAACGGGTAGGCATAATGCACAGCACCAGATTAAGAGCCTGGAACTGATGTTCTTCTGGCACCTCACATTCAAACTTATCCTGAAACAAACTAACATCATATAAGTCATCATAATGAGGAAGATTTCTTACCTCCGTGGATACACACTGAAGCGATTTTGTCATCATATTGTAGTGCAACATTGAAACCATAGAAAATTTTAGGGGCGAATGTTCGCCCTGTGGCGAAATTAAGGGGTTTTAAATTTTTAGTGGGCGAATATTTTGTATCATAGTAAATTTTTACAAATCACCTCAAATAGACCACCTTATTTTAAGGGAGAGGGTAAAAGAGGTAAATTTAGCCCTTGAAATTAGGAGTTACAACCTTCCATTCGCCCATTTTCAAGAATAGGTTTTATTTAGGTGAATCCATTCGCCCATTTTCAAGAATAGGTTTTATTTAAGTGAATCCTATGGGCCAAATACCATATTTATAAAAGAGGTATGGTAAATTAATAAAAATATAAATAAATGAGAAATATGGTAAATAAATAAAACATTTTTTATATTTACTCAAAAGGTATGGTAAATAAATAAAAATATAAATAAACTAGATGCATGGTAAATAAATAAAACCTCTTTTTATATTTAGTCCATAACCCTCGTTCTATTTATGAAGGCTCAAGAAAGATGTTTTATTTAAGTGAATCCTATGGGCCAAATACCATATTTGTAAAAGAGATATGGTAAATTAATAAAAATATAAATAAGCGAGAGGTATGGTAAACTAATAAAAATATAAATAAACGAGAGGTATGGTAAACAAATAAAACATTTTTTTTATATTTTTATATTAATACCATGCAAAAAAAGGCATTATTAACCCTAATATTAGTATTAATAAAAATAAAAATGGCACATGGTATTGACCCATGGTATTCACCAAAATGGCACATTGTATTGACCCATGGTATTCACTTGGAATGTAGGCTATTTAAATGGGGGAATTAAACCAAAATAGATCCATATTTACTCTGGATCTACTAACCCCCGAGAGGTATCAAATATCGTGATATGCAAACTAGCATAGAGGGAAAAAATATTTGATCCTATTGAGAGTAAAAATGTGTAATTTAATGTAGGTTAAACATTTTAGCTTGGTTAAAATAAAAAATAAAATAAAATCAACTATTAATTTTATTAATTTTTATAAATTACTAATAGTAATTTTTAAGCTCCAGGTTTATGATAACCCATGGTATTGATAACCCATGGTATTCATGTGAGCATAGACTATTTAAAGGGGAAATTCTATCTTAGATCCATCTTAATTCTGGGTCTACCAGGTGCTCAGAGGGATAAATAGATTTCATCCCCCTAAGAGTGGTAGATGTTGAGTTAAGATGGATATAGGTTGGTTTTTATGATAATGAAGATATTAAATAGACTTAGGAAATTACATTGTAAAAACATCTTAAGGTGAATGGTTAAAGCATAGACATTGGATAGGTATATTTGTATACTTCTGTTTTAAACTTAAACAAATCCAAGGCTAAAAGGAATGGATTGATTGCACTGGTAATCCTTCTATAACATTCCAACATATGCTGGAGTAAAGAGATTGTAATTTGGATAATTTTTCTAATTGCAAAAGGGAACATACTTGTGTATTGGAAGGGTGGTTACGAGGTCCCTCGAAGTGGAGTAAACAGATTGTAATTTGGGTAATTTTTCTAATTGCAAACAGGAACATACTTGTGTATTGGCAGGGTGTATGTGGTCCCTAGAAGTGATGAATTTGAATTTTTCTTGGTTTATATATAGTATTAGGTTTTTTCTCATGCTTTTCTGTGAATGGCACGGTGAAATTTTTCTTTTACACCACTAGATTTCATCGATATTAATTCGGTAATTTTGATTTAAAAGATATTTTAAAGAAATGCAATGATTTCATTTGTGTATTCAATAAACACAATATTTTATAATTGAGTAAAATATTCGCCATTGCGTGCTGAGAGATTCGCCAAAAAATTATATATAAATATCATATTATTGATAAAATCGCTTTCCATTTTTCCTATATACCGTGGAGATTCGCCCATTTATTATACATGTAAATTTAGGGGGGGTTCTTAAAATTTTCCCTGATTATGAGAGCCATTCATAGCTATTGTCATAAAACATATACATAACCAATGTAATAGCAACATAAATACCAATGAAATCATTGCCATATGATCCACATATAAACTAGTATAATATTCATTGAAATGAAATGAGAAATAACCTCATATTGATGATGCAAAATTGAAACCTAGGATGGGACTACACGTTTCACCTGACCATAGAATGTCTAAGCCAAATATCTCTTTATCCATTCACCTTCGTGCCATATTTCAAGCATGAATGTGGGATCTCATAAAAAACATCAATCCAAAATCATCAAGGGCTTCCAGAGGCTAGCCACCTCAACCCATCAAATAATGATTCCACCTCTTGTTCAACCATCACCAAACCATCATTAGACTGGTCTTTATCCAAGCCTTCCAAGGCTCCAGAGCATTTGTTCCAACCAAGAACTAGTAAGTCAACCCACAACTATTGTTGGTTTCTAGAGTGTTTGTCAAACCAAGGCTCCAGGACAAGTAACTCAACCCATGAAGGGCTCTAGAGTGTTTGTCCAACCAAGGCTCCAAGACAAATAACTCAACCCACCAAGGGCTCTAGAGTGTTTGTTCAACCAAGGCTCTAGGACTAATAAATCAACCCAATCTATTGCAAGGCCCTACAACATTTGTCCAACCAAGGCTACAGGAACTAGAAACTTAACCCAAGCTAAGAAAACATGAGAACTAATTAGAAAACAAAGCAAATGAACCCACAACACCATGGCTATATAGGAAATGACGAGGCTAGGAAAATCCACTGTCAATCCAGGAAATCCTCCATGACATTGACAAGTCATGATCAATAAACCACATGCATAAAATAGTGAGAAAAACATATATGTAACTTGGTACCTGCAAGCCAAATCTATTGGATGTTGTTGTCATTGATGTTAACCCATGGATTTTGACCAAATACACCATTTATTGATGTTAAATGGTTAATGAACCTTCTTAGTGATTTATGGGTTACATCAAGATGGTATCTATATTATTGGATGGTTGAAAGCCCAAGTCCTAGGATTTGGGTTCCTTGGAC
Source organism: Pinus taeda (assembly GCA_000404065.3). Taxonomy (NCBI): domain Eukaryota; kingdom Viridiplantae; phylum Streptophyta; class Pinopsida; order Pinales; family Pinaceae; genus Pinus; species Pinus taeda. The sequence goes on from APFE030936068.1 coordinate 32,780, forward strand.
TGAGGATGTACCCTGACATTCTTGAGAATTTTGGTAGTTCAAGTCATTGAGTTTGGGTTGGATATCTATGTCATTAGATTCTCCTCGGAAATATGTTTTTGTTGATATGTGGTATACCTCGAGAGTCCTCCTAGTCTAAAAGGTATTCACAGTTGAATTTGTTGACTCCAGTTACTAAGCTAAAACCCTAAGGGGTAGTGACATGACACCTCCTCCTATAGTTGTGAACATATGACATTGTTTATCACTATAATATCACCATGTATAAGTTACATAAATTCAAAACCCAAAGACAATAAATCAATCATTGACTTAATGCACTCATATTTCACCTAAAAGCACACCACAATGGGGTTAGTGAATTAATTCCTTAAGGGTTAAACAAAAAAATTAATAAAAACTAATAACATAAATTAATGATAAACATTATTTTATAATTCCCTAAAAGGGCCTCCCTAAAACTATAAAAATAAGCCTTATGCCTTCCTCATTTTCATTAATGCCTAATTCCTGTACTATAAGGACAATGACTTCCTAGCTTAAGGCTTAAGGCTGGAATTTAATAATGATTATTGAAATCTTATTCTCTAACACCCCACCAACATACACCTATTTTAGAGGTGCCTGCTAATCCCAAACTTGGCCTATAGCATAATACGTTGTGTACTCCTTCAATTACATTTTAACTCAACGATCTATCTTGTCTTTAGCTCTGAAATTTTTGGCTACCTGTAATATGACAATGAAGGATCTTGGGTAGCAAAATTATTGGTTAAATTTTCTTGATTTCACTCCAAGTAATCATCCTCCACTCAACCTTCAAGGTATGCTTCATTTTTGCTGACTATTTGATTATTTGTGCATTCATTCAATATAGGGCTAGGTTGCTGACCTTTTCTTGCATTGAACATGTGTTAAATCTATGGTTGAGGTTTCCATAGTAGTTGCATTAGGGAACATGTGAGGCTTTACCTTTTGTTTCATGGCTCATCTAAGAAGAGGGAGGCTTCACACCGAGGTTTTCTGATCTAAGACAACATTCCCTGTGATTTTTTGAGGTATTCCATATTATTTTTGTGGAAACCTTTGTTGTTATCAGAAGCCTTAATTTGAGTGTTTCTGAGGCCTATACCATTATTTTCTGATGCTCAACTCAAATAGATAAATAAAATTGACTTTAAAGCTTACAGATTAACAACATTGATTTAATGTTATGACTTGTATAGCTTATTATCAATATGGCTTAGTTATGAAAACTTGTTGACTGTGATCTCATTGACAACAAGTGAAATTAACTTTCAGTTATTAACTTAATAAGCATTCTATGAAGTATGACCTTAAATATTTGTGACATAATCATCTTACCAGTATTTATTTGACTATGATACCTTATTATGGCCTTATGTAACAACTGAGATAAATCAAATTGATAAATGATGGACAAAAAACTGACAAACTGAAGTTTGACTTTAAAATGACATGTTTTTTACTTGATGACACCTTGACTCTTGCTTGCTTTGACTATGATACTAACATCTAATGAACAACAACTGAAGTTGATTGTGACTCAATTTGGATCAGACATTCACCTTGAGAAAATTAGAAGTATGATGATACTCCTTTTGACTTCTATTGCTTGATGCCTTAACATGACCATGACAACTTGTTGATCATAACATTGAATGGGACAACAAGGGTATTGACCTTGATCTGATGCTTTGATCTTGTCTTGTAACACTGAAATTAATTTACATATTTGACAAACCATTCGACATCGAATTGACTCATGACTATTGAGTCTGAGTTGAATTAATATCTAGACACAAATACTATGTTTATTTTTGTGTTGGCTTGCATTGATGGTAACTTAACTCCGTCATAGCAGATTTGTAAACAAAACAATTTACCTTGACTTTGAATATTATTGACATCTCACAACTTTCTAATGATGATTTAAGACTGGACTTGATTTGAATGATGTTATTTGACTTTAAACATAACACACATGTGACTCATCAACATGATCTTAGATTTCAAGAGTAGTTGTACACTTAATGTCTCTATAAGTATACTTTGTTATTATCGACAAGAGTTGACTTTGATATGGTAAATGCTTGAGTTGACATTATCATGTTGACCCGACTTGACTATAAGCTGACATAAGTATGTCGGCACCTTGAATTTCATAATGGACTTGACATACTAGTTTAAGTATATTAATACCTTGGCATTGACTTTATTATGACACATAATGTTATCTAGATTTGACATTGAGTTAGCCTTGGTCTGACAATGCCATAGTCCTATTGATGATATTAACTTTTTTTTTTGAAGCCTAAGCATTGGATGACAATAATTGAGTCAATAACTTTCACTTGAAAAAATTGACTTGACTCATGGGCTTATGACTATATTGACCTAGGGATTTTCTTGAATAACATATAGATTTGTGTACGGTGACATAATTGTAATATTGTAGGGCAACAATTGTTGAAGGTGATATCATCCAGTTGTACAAACAAATGTAAAGATGGACATCAAGGTTTGATCAGGTAAACACCAATGTTTACATGTATGCTATTAGCTCTCCAAGGGAAGAATTTGAGAGCATTAGAGGTAGGTCATAGGGGTGACTTGAGGCATCTTGGTTTTTCCCATCATTTAATAGAAATGCTAGATGGTTACAACATCATGTGAAACTTGATACAATGTGGAACCATTATATATTGGGTCTTTATGCTTATTTATTTGTGAGCATCTCAGTGAAGTGACGTGTAGTGATAGACAATAATTGTGCAATTATTTGTAGTGATAGTTATAGACAGTGTGCAGTGACACTGATGTGAAGTTTGAATAGTGATAGCTTGATGTGTAGCATTGTGCAGTGATTCATTTGTGGGAACAATGATCAGTAACTACTAGGATTCAACATTTATTCTACATATTTATTGCAACTATTCTACATTAATTATGAGTATAGGGGATTTAGTGAAAAAATTGTGAAACATGATCTATTGACTCTTCCGGGCGATTGGGATCAGCTTCATGTTGTGGCTTGAGAACACTTCAGGGAAGCTGGGTGGTGCTAGGGAAAGTTGTGTTTTCCACAGGGAATTTTGACGTCAATTTAGTTGTGGATGATAAACTAACAGGGTGACAAATCATCCTTTCCAACAATAGCTAGTAAATAAAGTGTTGGGGCACTCATCAGGTTGTGGCCTGACCTATAGGTCATTGGGGAATGCTTCTAGTTGCAACGGTATATTACGGTGTTCTCTACTCTTGATTATTTTTTATGATCATTTGAAGAAGAACAATATTAATAACTGAAGAATAACTAATGCACTGAGAAAGATGAAAAGTGCTAATTGGTAAGAAATATTGATTCAACCAACCCACCCCCCCCCCCCCCCGGCCCCCCACACCAATCAGTATTTCCAATAATTGGTATCAAGTGCTTGGTTGCTGATGTAATAACTTACTGCTAGAAGACAATTTTCAGAGCATAGAGATGGGAAAGTCAAAGAAGAAGGTTGCAAAGATTTCAAAGGGAGGTAAAGGTACAACAAACTATGAATAAAGTTATTATTGTGTACCAACCCCTAATTTTGATGCAGATAATTACTGGATATGGGAATCCAGGTTGCAAGTACATTTGCGGGCACATGGAGTGTGGGAATCAATTGTTTCTGGAGACACATTTACTGACAAAGATAAAAGGTACATTTCAAAGGACATGCATGTAATTTTGAATGTTTTGGAAAATTATGTGAAAATAAAAGTTGTTCAATATTCAACAGCTAAAGCTCTTTGGGAAAAGCTTCATAATCTTTATTCAACAAAGGAATCAGGTCACGAGGTTATTGAAAATTTAGATCCTTCTGATTATGATGAAGAAATTGGAGAAATGAGTAAGATAGAATGTCAAAATAAAGTGATCAAGGTGATAAAAGAACTTGAAAGCCAAAAGGAAAGGGAAAAACTTATGGAAGCATAATTAGAAATAACAAAATAACTCAACAAGAAAAATGAAGAAACGTGGAAGATCATTAGGAGTCTTGGAGTAAAATTGGAAGAAGTAAAAAATAAAAAGAGACAAGACCTCAGGAGAGAAGCCCAACAGAAGCAACAAGAACTTAGCACATCCTTTGTAGAGATTAACAGGTTCAAAAAACAGATGTAGGAAGAAGGAACTAAAAGAAAGGAAGGAATCTAATCAAAGATACATATTTGCATTTGACCAAAAGAAAAAGGAATTAGAAACATATTTACCAGAAATAATCATGCTTAGGATTGAAAATGAGAAGTAGAAGGAATAGATACATGTTCTCAACGAGGAAGTAGAGAAGACCACTCTTTTCAAGCTACAAGTTGAGGAGGCAGAAAAGAGAAGGGAGATATTGAAAATATGGTTTCAAGAATATCTTTCTGAAGAGAAAGAAGAACTTTATGCAACCTATGATGAGATCAAAAACATGAAGGGATAAAATAAAGAAAAATTACAAGATAAGATAAATGAAGAAGAAAAAGTGAAGGCAATTAAAGATGGTAAAGCTCTAGCTAATGAAGGTACAAGCTCCACATATTTGCATGATGATTCTAAGAAGGAAGTTGATCAAAGTGAAAAGACAAAAAAGAAGTTTGCAACTATAAAGAACAAGACCAAAGAAATCAACAAAAAAAGGTGACAACAGACTACAACATTGCCTCCAAAGAAGAATGAAAAATATTTCATGTATGTTCATTTATTTAATGGTTATAATTTTTAATGTGCTAACTATGCACATATGGCTAGGGATTTTAAAGTTGTTGACAGGTACAATTATCAAGGACCATTTCATCCAAATAAATTAACTAAGTATGCACATTCATTTGATGGTTATTGTGTTTTATGCGCCGACAATGGACATATGGCTAGGGATTGTGGAATTTTTGATAAGTATAATCATTATCTGGAAAACCCTAGAACAAATTTTGTAGGATCATGAGACATGTTCCATAATGATTTTTTCAAAGGATAATACGTGCTAGATGGGCCAACCATTGAATGTTTCATGCCATAACTATGGAAATAATGCTCACAATTGCAAATATCAGATGGAATCACCTATGGACAACAATTAAAGCTTTAAGTGTCATAACTATAGACACATAGCTCATCACTACAAGTATAAGATGGAATCACCATGAATGAAAAGCTTGATGGTGAAAATAAGAAGGTTTTGAAAAGAAAACCGGTATGAGATGAACAAGTACAAGATGATCAAGAAAACCAAGAAGGAGAAAAGCTCTTAGTAGTTATGCTTTTAGGATTCATAACAAGTTGTAAGGAATCAAAAGTTGCTTCAGGTAATGGTTTGAGTCAAGACGATCTCTTAGATGACTCACTATTATGAATGATTCAACTCATCAACTCCTTCAAATTTGACGAGGAACAATCTATGAAGTAGTATATGGCACAATTCTATGATTGATAGACAGATAGTTTGAACAAGATGGAAGTTTCATTAGAGGTTCATGGGAAGGAGAACATTTGAAGGATTAGAGGTTCAAAAAGGAAGGTTTCTCTTCAAGGGAAGCACGTTAAGGAGACAAGTCCACATGGATCATCATTGACAGACTATTACAAGAATCCTTCTTGCTAAGGGGAGCATAGGCACGTAATAGGTCCAGATGAAGCAAGATAATTCTCATGGGGACTAACCTATTGCCATTAATGTCAAAGGGGGAGAGAAAAACTAGAGAAGGCAATTGAAATCTTGAAAGAGAGGTAAAGGATGATGCCAAGGGGAGCTATACTCACAAGAGGAGTACGCATGTTTCCATCAATGACAAAGGGGGAGATTGTTGGATGGTGTTGTCATTAATGTCAACTCATTGAGTTGATTGGGTTTGAATTTGACCAAATCCACTATTTATTGACGTCAAATGTATAATGAATTCTTCTTAGTAATTTTTGGATTACATCAAGATGGTGGCTATACTATTGGATCTTTGAAAACCAAAGTCCTAAGGTTTGGGTTCCTTTGACTGAGGATGTGCCCTGAATTTTCCGAGGGTTCTTGGTAGTTTAAGTGATTGAGTTTAGGTCAGAGATCTATTGCATTAGATTCTCCTTGAAAATATGTTTATGCTGATATGTGGTACACCCCAAGATGCTTCTTAGTTTGAAAGGTATTCACAATTAAAGTTGGTGACCCTAGTTTTTGGGCTAAAACCCCAAGTGGTAGTGACATGAAACCTCTTCCTATGGTTGTCAACATATGAAATCATTTATCACTGTAATCTCACCAAATATAAGTTACATAACCTCAAAAACCAAAGACAATAAATCAATCGTTGACTGAATGCACTCAAGTGTCATCTACAAGCACACCACAAAGCGGTTAGTACATTATTTCCTTAACGATTAAATAAAAAAATTAATAAAAAATATTAAAATAAATTGAGAGTAAACATCATTTTGAAATTCCCTAAAAGTTCCTCCCTAAAACTATAAAAATAATCCTTATTCCTTACTCATTTTAATTAAGTCCTAATTCCTTTACCATCATGACACTAACCTCCTAGCTTAAGGCTTAACTCTGTCATTTAATAATGATTATTGAAATCTTATTCCCTAATACCCCTCCAACTTACACCTATTTTAGAAGCCCATCCTAATCCCAAACATGGCCTATAAAAGAATAGCTTGTGTACTCCTCCAAGTCCATTTTAACTTAATGTTCTATCTTGTCTTTAACTCTAAAATTTTTAGCTACCTGTAATAAGACAATGAAGGATCCAGGGCAATGAAAGTCTTGGTTAAATTTTGTTGGTTGCACTCCAAATATTCATCCTCCACTCGACCTTCAAGGTATGTTTTCTTTTTGTTGACTATTTGATGATTTGTGCATTCGTTGAGTGTAGGGCTAGCATGTCGGCCTTTTCTTGCATTGAACATTTGTTAAATATTTGTCTAAGGTTTCCATAGTAGCTACATTTGGGCACAAGTGAGGCTCTTTATTTTTTTTTTATGGCTCATGTAGGAAGACGTAGGCTGGATGCTGAGGTTGTATGATCTAAGACAACATTCCTTATGATTTTTTGAGGTATTCTGTGTTTCTTTTTTGTGGCAACCTCTGTTGTTATCACAAGCCTTAATCAAAGTCTTTCTGAGGCCTATACCATTATTTTCTAGAGCTCAACTAAGATAGAAAAATAAAATTGACTTTGAAGCTGACCTATTAAGAAAAATTATTTAATATTTTGACTTGCCTAGCTTATTATGATAATGGCTTAGCTATGCCAACTTGTTTACTGTGATCTCATGGACAAAAAGTGAAATTAACTTTCAATTATTAAGTTAATAAGCATTCTATGAAGTATAACCTTAACTATTTGTGAGATAATAATATCATTGACCTTGAGTTGATTGTGCTACCTTATTATGGCCCTATGTAATAGCTAAGATAAACCAAATTGATAAATGATGGACAAAAAAACTGGAAAACATAAGTTTGACCTTAAAATGACATGTTTTTGACTTGATGACACCTTGACTGTGGCTTGCTTTGACTATTATACTAACATGTAATGAACAACAAGTGATGTTTATTTTGCCTCTATTTGGAATTGACATTCACTTTAAGAAAACTAGAAGTATGGTGATACTCCTTTTGACTTCTATTACTTGATGCCTTAACATGACCATGAGACCTTGTTGAACGTAACATTCAATGGGACAACAAGCGTATTGACCTTAATTTGATTCTTTGATCTTGTCTTGTAACACTGAAATGAATTTACCTATTTGACAAACTCTTCAACATCGAATTGACTCATGACTGTTGGCTGTGAGTTGACTTAATATCTAGACACAAACAATATGCCGATTTTTGTGTTGACTTGATTTGATGGTGTTGGGACTCACAATTAACCTATTTTTGACCTTATCTTTTGCCGTATAATTACCCTTTTTATAGTCATAAGCAAAAGCTTTTATTCTAGAATGACATATTAACCCCAAGGTATGAAGTAACCTTCCGCAAGTCTATGTTTAATTGTTTATTTCATATTCGTGAATATCTTTATACTTATCCTTGGAAACGCTAACTAAAATTGTCAAATAATTGCCACAAGCTTGCAGGAGTTATAATGAATAGTTGCTGTAACTCCAGAAACAACAACTACGCAGTTGCTGCAACACCAGAAACAACAACTACGCAGTTGCTGTAACACCAGCAACAGTAATTACCTAAAAGCAAGCTATTTTGTAAACAACCACGGACAACAGATGGCGGCCATCTAGAGAGTTGTGACGTGGCATAATCAAGGGGAAGTCTAAAGGAAAAGCATACAGTCAGCACGAACAGCATGGGGAAATGGCAAAGGAATATGACGATCCCGAGAAGACAGTCACAATCAGTTATCCACCGTATAACAGCTAAAGCTCCAGAAAAGGATGCATTATCATACTGTTGTAACAGCACTCTGAATTGCTTATTTTTGACAAAACGGGTTAACTGAATAGGCTGTAATATTCTATTGTAGTAGATGTCTCCTCTATAAAGAGGAGACATCTATATGAAACGGGGATAGTCGGTCTGTAACTAAGATTTTGAGAGCATCAGCAAGCCTGAGTTCTATTGTAATTAATCCTTTTGGCAGATGAATATAAAACTGGTTTTGAGCACTTAATCCCGTCGTCGTCTTCCTGGGGAATCTTGTGAGAAGGACTGGGCCCACCTTCCTCACAAGATTCACCCATTTACTTTCCTGTTGATTGTGTAGATGTATAGTAAGTTCTTCTCGGTACCCTGTGTGGATTTGACAGCATTACCTCCGGTATTCTTTTCTTTACTAGTACTTTGTTTCATTGCTCTTTGAGTTTGTTTCTCACCGGTGAATGAGAGTGTTGTGTGCATTAGCAAGTCTGATAACAGGGGCAGGTGTTGGACATCCCCATCTGGAGGATAGGGTCCTGATCCTCTGCCAGCAGAACGTTCATTATTTCGTTTTTCAGATTTGTAATTCTAATTAAGTGTTTTCATTTTAACAAGTACTGTAATGACATAACGTAAGAAGTTCGTATACTACAGCTTTTGATGCTTTTGGACTTTAAGTACATACAGTACGCAGTGCCTTTGAAATAAAAGGACTTTCCCTGGTCGATAATTAATGTGGTACTTGAATGTTTAATTTACAAACAATTCAACTAGCCAACATTTTGGTGCCGTTGCCGGGGAAGGCAACTAAAGAACTCTAAAAGCATTAATGGTTTCTTTGTGGAAATAACAGGTGTATGAGAGGACGCAAGAAACCTAATTTTACGGGCGGCAAAGGAGGAAGGAAGAATTTCATAAACGAAATCATCTCTAAGGCTGAGACATCACAGCGGACAAGTTCCCGGAGACCCCAGATCCAACACTCCTCACAGACAGACCAGCAGACGGAGGAAGTGATAGGACCTGAGAGGAAGCTGGAAGCACCAAAATACTCTGAAGAACCGGAAGAGGAACCTGAAGAAATAGAAGGCACAGAAGACAAGGTGAGCAATTCAGGGAAGATTCCGATGGAGGATAACAGAACAGAAGGGAGAGGGGAAAACTCGCTCTCTACCCTGGAATTCCCTATCGGGGAACTTCCGAGAGGGACGACCCCCATGAAAAATATTCCACTTTCAGCGTTACCCAATTTCCATGGGTTGTCCTCCGAGGATCCAGACGAATTCCTTTTTAAATTCGACATACTGTGCAGAAGCTATGATTACATAAATCCTAATCAGAAGTTGAAACTGTTTCCAGCAACATTAAAAGGGAACGCATTGAGGTGGTTTATGAGCTTGGGAGCTCAGGCGATCACCACATGGGACCAAATGAAAGAAGGATTTCTGGCTAAGTATCAAGACTACTGTCGGACAAGAGAGAGGAAGGAAGAATTGTTCAAAATGGTCCAGAAAGAGGACGAGAATTTAGAAGATTTCATGGAAAGATTACAGTATAATTTGCAGCAGTCTGATCATCCTAACATGAGCAAAGACATTTTGAAGACCATACTACTAAGAGGAGTAAGAGATGATTGCTTGGACATGCTGAACATGCTTGGAAAAGGGGACATTTCTAAAGAACCATTTGAGGAAATTATTAGGCTCTGTATGCGATGTTCAAGGGGAGCGGCAGGCAGATCAAAAGGCAAAGAGAATGTGTACTCAAGGGTTCAAAAGTCAGCCAGTGGAGGAGAAACAAGAGCAGAGATAGGTAACTTATTAGAAGAATTTAAAACCGAAATGCTAAGTTCTTTTGCTTCACAGATTGACTCTCTGCAGGTCAAGAAGAAACAGGTAGAAGTAGAAGCTGCTCTGGCGATTTTCTGTTCAAAATGCAGAGAAAAACATCCACTCAGAGAATGCCCACTAGATAGGATGCCCATATGCACAATCTGCGAGAAGGATCATGAAACACAGCAATGTCCCTCTTTGCCTGGAATCAAAGCAGCACTGCAAACAACTGAAGAAGAAGCTAAAGCAGTGTATCTAATGACTCAAAGGAGGCAATGGCCGCAAAGACAAGGTACGAGCTCTAATACAACATTCAATCGTTGGAATAATAGTTCTCCTTTTTACCCACCCATGAATTAGATGCAGTACCCACCCTTCAACACAATGAACTTTCCGCTCATGCAGCAACCCTTTCCTGACCCGACTATGTGGAACCCTTGGGCCCCCCAGCAACCATACTTTAATCAATGGAACCCGAACTGGGCAGCCCAACAGATACCTTTCCCTCAACAACAGCAATCTCTTCCTTTACCACCAAATAATCCTCCGAATAATCAGGCAATGAGACCACAGCTGCCTGTTCAACCTAACCCTAACCCGAATAATAAAGCCTTGCAAGTTATTGACATCCAGAGTCAGTCTATTCCTCCCCTGCAATGTAATGACATCCATCTCCGCTCAGGGAGAATAGTGGAACCTATTATAGATGATATCACAGACTCGGACAAAGAAGAGACTAGAAAAGAGAAATCAGCTAACCATAATACTGAAACAGTAGAAACATCACCTAACAGGAATGACCAAGCGGTAGACCCACCATTCCCTGAAAGATTAACTCTCACTAAAGTGCCAGAATAGCCTACCTTCAATTTGTTAGGAGAGTTACAGAACTTGTATGTAAAAATTCCATTATTACAAGCTCTAAGGGATGTTCCTATATACGCTAGAACTATTAGAGACATCTGTGTAAAGAAACCTGGAAGGAAGGCTAAAGACCCCCTCACAGTTCATGTGATGGGGGAATTAACTGCCTTAATGACTGAAAAAGATTATCCTGTCAAGTATGGTGACCCTGGTCACCCTACAGTAACAGTCCAGGTAGGAAAAACCTTTATCTCTAAGGTCTTAGTAGATTTAGGAGCTGCAATAAATATCATGACTCTCGAAACAGCTCAATTACTTCAATTGAAAAATTTTATCAGGGAAACTCCTACTATCTTAGAACTAGCTGACCGTTCTACGATCAAACCCGAAGGGGTCATTGAAGACCTTATAATCTCTGTAGAATCATGGAACTACCCAGTTTACTTTGTGGTCTTACAAACCAAAACGAAGTTGGGGGGTCATCCGTTGATTCTAGGGAGACTGTGGTTAGCTACAGCAGATGCTTTCATCAGCTGTAGATATGGGTCAATGACCATCTCCAATGGACAAGAAACGAAACAGCTTACCCTCTATCCCCATGCCACTCCCATGATTAACAGTGATAACTCCATATGGGTGGACTATGAGGACGAGGAAACCCAACCAATATTAACTATTGGGCAAGCTTTGACCTTTAAAAATTCTACCGAATATGAGCTAATTAGTAGTTTTATTTCTGAACCTTCTTCGGTTAGTTTAGAAACATCGAATCACTTCGCTGCAATCCTAGAACCAGAATCCCAGCAGAATATGAATAATGAAAATTTATGCCAAACAACGCTAGGTAACCCTTCCAAGAGCACAACAGTTGAAATCGAGCCCGGTAAAATGCTGAATATAAATCCTGATTTGACGGAGGATGAAAAACAGAAAGTAATAAAGTTACTCCAAGCAAACAAAGAGGCGTTCGCATGGGACTACACAGACATGAAAGGAGTCTCCCCTAAATTATGTACTCATCATATATACATCAAGGAGGGATCCCGACCAGTCTGCCAACCCCAACGAAGAATGAATCCCAACCTCAGAGAAATTGTGAAGGAGGAACTCCAAAAACTCCTAAATGCAGGATTCATATATCCAATATCTGACAGCGAGTGGGTTTCTCCACTCGTAATTGTACCAAAAAAGAATGGGAAATGGCGAGTATGTGTAGATTATAGATCATTATATAAAGCAACACAAAAGGATCATTTCCCTTTACCTTTTATTGATCAAGTATTGGATAGCTTAGCAGGTAAGAAAATTTTCTCATTTTTGGATGGGTTTAGTGGATACAACCAAATCAGGATTGCACCCCAGGATCAGGACAAAACCACATTTACCAGCCCATGGGGAACTTTTGCCTATAGAGTATTGCCATTTGGGTTGTGTAATGCCCAGCGACATTTCAGAGAGCAGTGATAGGAATCTTTTCTGATATGCTAAACGATTCATTAGAAATATTTATGGACGACTTTACCCCTTATTGAGTGACCTTTGAAGATGCCCTTCAAAACCTTGAAAAAGTACTCAAGAGGTGTATTGAAGCACACCTCGCTTTGAGCACTGAAAAGTGCCACATGATGATGAACCAGGGCATTGTATTAGGACATTTCATTTCGTTTCTAGGAATCCAAGTCGACCTAGCTAAGATTCAGGTAATCCAGAACCTTCCTATCCCCAAAACACAAACAGAGGTGAGAAGTTTTTTAGGACATGCCGGCTATTACAGAAGATTTATTAAAGATTTTTCTAAAATAGCCTCCCCTTTGTTTGTGTTATTAATGAAAAATGTTGAATTCAAGTGGACTGATGACTGTGAGACTGCATTCAATAAACTTAAGCATCAGCTGTCCACAGCCCCTATTTTGAGAGGACCTGATTGGGCACTGCCCTTTCACATTTCCTCTGATGCCTCAGACACAGCAATTGGGGCTGTCCTAGGTCAGGAAGAAAATAATCTCCCCTATGCCATCTATTCATTAGCAAAAATATGACACCAGCTGAATTAAATTATACAGTAACCGAGAAAGAATTTTTAGCAGTCATTTATGCTATTAATAAATTTCGGCATTACATTACTGGCTATACTACCTTTGTACATACAGACCACTCGGCCATCAAATATTTAATGAATAAATCAATTACCAATGCTCGAGTCACCAGGTGGTTATTACTATTACTGCAGGAATTTGATATCACAATAGTGGATAGGCCAGGGAAAGAAAATGTAGTTGCTGATTTTCTTTCTAGGTTAAAAACTAACGAAAATGTGCCAGTAGATGATTCTTTTCCGGATGAGTATCTATTCGCAGTATCTGCTTACTCACCCTGGTATGCAGACATTGCCAATTATCTAGTTGCAGGAAAACTACCATCACACCTATCACACAGGGAAAGAAGAAAGATCATCCAGCAAAGTGCTAGGTACAGCTGGATAAGTGGGTGTCTGTTCCACACATGAATAGATCAAGAAATTAGGAGATGCGTTGGGGAAGACGAGATTTATGAAATATTGAAAGCTTGTCACGATGGTCCTTGTGGAGGACATTTTGCAGATAAAAGAACAACTCACAAGGTACTTAGAATGGGATATTACTGGCCATCACTTTTTAAAGATGCAAAAAGATATGTGAAGGCTTGTGACAGCTGCCAAAAAATGGGCCAGCCCAACCATAGGGATGAAATGCCACTCAACCCTCAGGTAACTCTCGAACCCTTTGAGAAATGGGCATTAGATTTTGTAGGTCCTATTAACCCTCCATCCAATCAAAGAATTTACATTCTAGTATGCACAAATTACATGACTAAATGGGTAGAAGCCAAAGCACTCATCAAAGCTAATGAGGAAGCAGTATTAACATTCTTATTTGAAGAAATCTTCGTTAGATTTGGACTACCCAGAGAATTAGTCACTGATGGAGGGCCTCCTTTTAATTCCCACGGTTTCAAAGATACGATTCAGAAGTACCATATCAAACATAAGATGACCACACCTTACCACCCTCAAGCGAATGGACAGGTGGAAAGCACAGACAAGGTCATAGAAGCTATCTTAACAAAAACAATAAAGGATAATAGAAGGGACTGGTTTCAGTGGTTTCCCGAAGCTCTTTGGGCCTACAGAACCACCTGGAGAAATACAACAGGATTTTCACCCTATGAATTGGTTTTTGGAAAGAATGCTATTTTTCCTGTAGAATTTGAAATCAAGACTTTAAGAACTGCCTTAGCCGTTAACCTAGATTTAAATGATGCACAGACAGCCAGGTTACAGCAGTTGCAGGAATTGGACGAAAAAAGACTAGATGTCGTCCACCAAACAACTATGATACAGCAACAAAGGAGCAGATGGCATGACAGAACCATTAAGCAAAAGCAGTTCCAAAAAGGTGACTGGGCTCTTCTTTACGACTCACGTTTTGAGAACTTTCAAGGGAAGCTGAGAACAAGATGGCTGGGACCGTATGAAGTGGATACTGTTTTCCCAAATGGAACAGTTAGACTAGTAACAATCAATGGGAGCAGAACACCACTGTTGGTGAATGGGTACCGACTTCGGTTATATCAGCAGCCGATTTCCAAAGAGGACTTCAAAGCTACTTGCATGGCAATAAAACAATATTCTTTTCTAGAGGAACTTGCCGTCCCTCAGAACACTTGAATTTCTATTATTTATGTAGCTATTAAGATTAGACATTTTTTTTTAGGAACTAATAATTCCTGCCAAGGATCGCAATATTATATTTTCAGATTTTGCAGATAGAACGTGGAAAGTAGCTGAGAGCAAGGCTTCAAAAGGAACCATAAGGTGGACATCATTCCCTGTTGCTGCAACACCACCCCTGTTGCTGCAACACCATTCCCCGTTGCTGCAACACCATTCCCTGTTGCTGCAACACCATTCCCCGTTGCTGCAACACCATTCCCTGTTGCTGCAACACCACCCCTATTGCTACAACACCATTCCCCGTTACTACAACACCATTCCCTGTTGCTGCAACACTACCCCTGTTGCTGCAACACCATTCCCTGCTGCTGCAACACCACCTCTGTTGCTGCAACACCACTTCCTGTTCTCCGACATAATTCTCTGTGGCTGCAACACCAATCTTGGTGCCACGACAGTGCTTACTGATCCGAAATATCCTTTCCACACGAAAGAAATCACCTTTCGTGATGATTACAGAACCTCATCGTCACTCCCCCGTCATTATCATATTCCCGTGCTTTCAAGATCCGCGATAATGATTATAATTTGACATCAAACGAGAAAAGACGTTGTGACGCAGCGATCCAGAAAGGTAAAGGACAAAGGTACGCACGTTTATGAATAAGCATTAAATACTAGATAAGCGGAAAAAGGTGATAGGTACATCAAATGATTACATTCCCCAATCATATCATTCACACGTAGGAAAAAGGGAGGGGGGGGTTTACCGAAGCAATTTCATAATAATTAGCCACGCCAACCACCGCCACCCTTAATTCTCCCGGTTGTATGTAAAAACTACAGCACGTTACCAATTGTGATGTATACTCTGAGTTAAAATTGGTAGCTCGGCCCCGAATTCTGAAGACTTACTGAAACAATAGCCATGGGAGGGGGCCTCATCACGCATGAACCAACCACGACAGCAGTTCTGGAGCTCTTTCCAGAAATTTACCAAATCTTCATGTAAGCTGGATGGACAGAATATTTCAGGAGACTTCCGGACTTTGACGAACAGCAAGTCCTGGAATTCACACGCAATTTAACAGAAGGATTCTCTGTCGTCCAAGGAATTCAAGTCCCGGTCACGAAAGAATTCATAGCCGAAGTCACCGGACTTCCAACCACTGGTACAAGATGGTTCAGCAGGAAACAAGTGATTCTGAACGCATAACAAGACTTTCTCCGTCCGGGCGAGGAGGTAGAAACCAAGGGTAGAGGTGTAGCATTGCGGTCGCTACCTCAACCATGGCCAAGAGTCGCCGAATTCGTCAAGCAGTATCTAACATGCGAAGGTCGTTACCAGGTAATCTACCAACACGATTTCGTTTTGTTAAATCACTTAAGAAATGGTCAATTAGTGAATATGCCGTATTATTTGTTGGGTTGTCTTAAAAATATGGCACGATATGCTATGAAAGCGAAGAATCCAGCCCTCTCCCTGAAACACCATCGCCTAGTTCAACTGTTGATTAACAGGGCTCTTCCTTTAAACATCTCGCCACCCCCCATTAATCCCCATCCAAGGGAAGGAAGTCCACAGCCTGTGCAGGGCAGTCCCCATCAAGAGGAAACTTCTCGTCAAGCTGAGAATATACCTCAGCAAGACCAGGAGCCTCCTCAACAAACGGACGACACCCCTAAGCAAACCCCTTCGGAAGACCCCCAGCAGACAGAGCATAGCCCCGAACAACCCCAGCAAATACCTCTGCATGTTACAGAAAAGGAACAAGAAGCAGTGGAATTAACTGTGTCGCCCAAAAGAACCAATTCTCCCGCCCCCATACTCAGTATCTCCACTGATGATTCTGAAGATAATATCCCAATTATGCAGCTTAAACGAAAAAGGAAGAAGCCAAGGAAAACCCCAGTAAAAAGAAAAAGAACGAGGGTTCCAGCCAAAGTATCCATCACCCCGACTACCACTTCAGTTACAAGAACCAGCAGAAAGAGAAAAACACCTCAATTTTCTGCCTTTTTACCAAAACGAAAAACGGCAGTAGTCGAATCCCCTGAACCCTCCAGCCCACCATCCATTCTTTTAAAACCCCGTACTCCGGCCACTTCTCGGAACCCTTCTCCCTCACCCACAGAGGCTGAGATACAGAGCATTCATAGCTTCGTGGCCTCATATCTTAAGGTAGCTGTAACACAAGAACCAGCTGCCGACACCCACAATGATAGTGAGCAAGTGGCTGTAACACAAGAACCAGCCACTACCCTAGGTGACACACAAGAACCACCTGTGGGAAATATTGACCAAATTGATGTAGCAGAATCTCGGCCTCCACTTGGATCCACTATCTCACAGGATCAGACTACGATACCCGCCCTGCAAGAAGAAATAGAGTTTCTGAAAGCTCAGATTCAGGATTACCAGAAAGAGATAATAAGAATCAAGGAAGCTTATGAAGCAGAATTCAGTTTGCACGTTTTGGCAAGAGCAGCCTCGGCAGCAGATAAAAGCAAAGATACTGAATATCTTTGTACAAGTTGTGGCGAGATATATGCTCAGGCAGGGTATAGGTTAGTGAAGGAACCAATAGAGGAAGCCCTCGAGGCTGAAAATGAAACAAAGGAATTTGATGATGCTGAAAAACCTGTTGCTACACAAGAACCAACAGGATCTGAAAGCCCTGAGAATGTGCAGATGGACGAACCTGTTTCAGAGGAATTATAGAATGAGAACCCTGTTGTTACACAAGAACCAACAGGAGTTTCACAGGAAATGCAGGAAGAAGACCCAGCTTCAGAGGAAGTACAGAATGAGAACCCTGTTGTTACATAAGAACCAACAGGAGTTTCACAGCAAATGCAGAAGGAGAATCCTGTTGTTACACAAGAACCAACAGGATCCTTAGAGGAAATGTAGTCGGTAAGACCCGTTGACACACAAGAACCAACAGGTCATCTAGAAAACATGAAAGACCAAGAACAGGAACTTACTGCTACACAAGAACCAGTAAGTTCCTCAGAGGCTGCACAAGAACAAACAAAGGAGCTTCCCGATGCTATGCAGGACAAAAAGGAAGAGGATACAGATTCACCCCGGCCTACCCAGACTATTATGAAGGAAGATGCAGATTCACCCCGGCCTACTTAGACAACTATGGAAAGAGAGCAAACAGTCTCAGAAGAAAACAAGGAAGAATTGAAGCGAAGAGCAGAAGAAGAAACAGATTCACCCCGGACCACCAAAATCAATTTGAAGAACAATGAAGAAGCTTTGATGGAAGATGAAGAAAAAGATGCTGGATTATTCCAGCCCACGTCAACAGAACAGACAATTTCAGTTGATGCCTATATGCAAACAGAGCCCCCCACCGTTAAAGATGCATGGGTAGAAACAGAAAGTTTTCTGGAGCTAAAACGCATATGGTGGAGAGAATATCATCAATCTCAAGGTAAAGCATTTGAACAATAGAAAGGGACCTGGTTTGATCACGCCTATAAGAACTGGAAAGCATTGGAACAGTGCAGGGCACAGTATAAAGAAATTAAGGAACTAAAACACAGGATGTCCCTCATGTTTGAGCTGTGCCAAAGGATGCTCGCAGCAAGGAAACCCTCCTTCAACTATGCCACATTCTTGAGGGAAAGGCTTGCATTTATTCAGTTGAAGGCTATCAAGGAAGGGAGACCCTATCAAGTGGTCACAGCAGATCAGTTCATGGCAACTTTTGCAGGAGCACCCAAAAATGACCAGAACCTGCTATGTGAATTATACCTCCACAATGAGGCGGTGTCTGAAGAAAGAAACATTAATATGACACCTGTAGTAGGTGATACACAATTGAGAGCTTTCATTTCCTTTCTGGAAAACCAGCTCACCTGGCAAAATGCCTATGTCTCAGGCCTCCAGAACGA
>APFE030936074.1:0-16367 GCA_000404065.3 Pinus taeda
GGCTCATCAACTCCTTAAGAGCCAGGGATGGTTTAAGAGGTAAAGAAAATGCCAAGAAAAATATGCCTTAGATTCTTCATCATATTTGTGAAGGGAACCACCATTTGAATGTATAATAAGAGAAAAAATAGTATGGTGGGGATAAGTCATGAACAATTTATAATGTACCTAAAAAAATACACATAAGCATGTATATTCATAGATAGAGCATGTCATATTTAAAAAAATATTCACCAAAAGGCTAAGAATCATGATGATCTAAAGATTACTACTTTTGAGGATTTAGATCGAACTCATAAACAAAAGGAATGGTCGGCATGGAATGCTAGTGATGGGAACATCAATCATTCATGGCGATGGATCAGAAATTGTTCTTTCGACAAAGAGGAGATCAAATGTTTCATTCGAAGAGGGGAAAACAACTAATCTTTCCAAAAGGGAACAACAATCGTATCATTGAAGAGGAAACACAAATTTTTATTCTAATAGGGAACAACAATTGTTTCTTCGAAAAGGGAACAAAAATTGTTTCCTCAAAAATGGAACAACAACTACTTCTTCGAGAAGGTAACAACAACCATTTCTTAAAGAAGGGAACATCAATTGTTTCTTCAAGAAGGGAACAACAATTGTTTCTTCTAGAAGGGAACAACCATTGTTTCTCCTAGAAGGTAGTAGTAACTATATCTTCGAAAATGGAACAACAACTGTTTCTTCTAAAAGGGAACAACAACTGTATGTTCGCAAAGGGAACACCACTTGTGATGAAGGAACAACAACTATGTTTCAAGGGGAGAAAAACAATCGATTATAAAACAATGTCTATATAAAAATTCCAGCATGGTAGATAAGAAAAGAAAGAAAAACAAAATTTCTCAACCATTTTCAAGGAAAATATGTACATTATTTACAATATGGAAAGAAAGGAATTTTTTTTTTTTTATGGAAATGAAGGTACAGGGTTACCATCCACTACAACTATGATTTGGAGAGTAGGATCATTACTTACTAGCTAATAGAAATATTCCTATGTGAGTGGCTGGTGATAAAGTAACAACCAATGCTCATTCACTAGAAAGGGAGCACGAGACTTGTCAATGGTGATTAAAGTTATTGTGCCATTATTATGCACTTCTTGAATCTTATAAGGGCCAAGCCACCTTGTCTATAGTTTCCCTAGGAATTCATGAAATATGGAGTCATAGAGGAGTGCCCAATCACCTTTCTGAAATGATTTCTTTTTAATAAGCCTATGATGCCACTTGGCAGTTTGCTGTTGAATAATTGCTCTATGCTACAAGATAGGTAAGCGTGCTTCATCTACTTCATTTAATTGCTAAATTCATTGTGTTTGGGCCTCTGTAAGATCTAGTCCAACCTCTTGGGCTGTCCTAAGAGTCTTTACCTCAAATGCTATTGGGAAGATCGAATCTTTCCCAAAAACAAGTTGGCAAGCGGAGTATCCATTAGCATTACGCCATGTTGTGTGACAAGCCCACAAGGCCTCTGGAAGTTTAGCGGCCTAGTTCCATCGATTTGTCGAGACTGTCTTAGTTAAGATTGCTTCTAGGACTTTGTTGGTTCTCTTTACCTGTCCATTTTCCCGTGGGTCATACAGAGAGGTAAATCAATGCTTTATATGATGATTTCATATGGTGGCCAAAATTTTGATATCCTATAAAATGTGATCCTCCATTGCTTATTACCTCCGTTGGTAGGCCATATCGTACGAAAACTTAAAAGAGGAAATTAATCATTTTATCTTATGTGGCTTGTGGAAAGGCTATTGTTTCTAGCCATTTAGTCACATAGTTAGTGAAAACTAGTATATATACCTTTGATTCGGTGGTGCATTAAAGGGCCCAACAAAGTCAAGCACTCAACTTTCAAAGAGTTGCACCACCAACTATGGCTGAAATGGAATCTCATTGACCTAGGCAAGACAGTCGATCCTCTGGCAATTGTCACAAGCTTGAACATATCTCCTGGCATCTTTGAATATGGTGGACCAGTAATAGCCCATATGAAGGGTTTTATGCCTTTTCTACGATCTGTGAAATTTCCGCCATAAGGCTCGTCATGATAGGCTTTCAAGATATCGTAGACCTCATATTCTCGAATACACCTTCAAATCTATAAGTTAGATCCAGTGTGGAAAATATACCTTCCAATCCATGAAAATTGGGCATTGCGTTGGACAATCAGATTCCTTTCCTTAGGCAGCACATGTGCTGATAACTTCCCAATTGCTAAATAATTCACTACATCTAGATACCAAGGCGCTTTAATCGTTACAGTGAACAGGTGCTCATCTGGTAACTGATCATCTACTGATAACGGATCATTCATCTTAGGCACCGGAGATAGGAAGTATGAAACATGATTTTCTTTTCCTGGCTCATCCTTTATGGTAATATCGAACTCCTACAGTAACAACAAACATCGGGTTACTCACCCATTAGAGATTGGTTTGTTGGCCAAGTAACTTATGGCAGATTGGTCAATGTATAGGAAAATTGGATAGCCTGTTATATAATGTATAAACTTATTAATCGCATGTGTAACAACCACAAATTATTTTTCAGCTACTGTATAATTTAACTTAGCAGGGGTAAGATTTTTTCTAATATAATAGATAATGTAGGGCTTCATGTCCTCTGCTTGTCTAAGTATAGCACCTATAGATATGTCTGATGCATCTGTAGAGATATGGAAAGGTAACTCCCAGTTTGGTTGTCGTAATACTGGTGCATTTGAAATGAATTTCTTTAGATCTGTGAAGGAAATTTCACATTTGTCAGACCAGTTAAATTCAACACTACCTGTTAAGACATATAAAGGTGCAACAATTTTTGAAAAAATTTCAACAAATCTATGGTAGTACCTTGCATATCCAATGAAACTACGTAATTCAGTTTGTGTGTGGGGTGTGGGTAGTGCAAGAATTACCTCTATTTTCACTAGATATACCTGTATTCTAGTCGCAGAGATGTAGTGTCCCAGAACAACACCTTCATTCATCCTCATGTGACACTTTATGTTGCTTAAGCATAACCTGGTAGCAATGCATCGTTCAAGTACCTTTTCCAAATTTTGTAAACCCTCCTCAAAGTCACTTCCATAGGGGTAAAATCATCCATATAAATTTCAAGTCCTTTGTTAATCATATCCGAAAAATTTATTGATATTGCTCTCTGAAATGTGGCTAGGTCATTGCATAAACTGAAGGGTAAAAATATATATGCAAACATACCCTAAGAGTAGGTAAACGTAATTTTATCTTGGTCTTCAAGGGCGATGTAAATCTAATTATAGCCATTGAAGCCATCGAGGAAGGAAAATAATTGTTTCAATGCTAAGGTATCGAGAAATTGGTTAATAAAAGGAAGAGGGAAATGGTCCTTTCGGGTGGATTTAATTAGTTCTCTATAGTCCACAAAAATTTTCCATTAACCATTTTCCTTGGGAATGACTACCAACACGGAAAGCCACTGACTATCTGAGATAGGATAAAAAAAATTTAAATCCAACAACTTTTGCTGTTCTTTTTTTACAATTTCTCTGAGGTATGGATTCAACCTCCTCTAAGGCTATCAGATGGTGTGAGTGTCCTTCTCAATGTAAATATGATGGGTAAAAAGTCGAGGAAATATACCTTTCATGTCTGAGTATTCCTCATCAGAATATTTTTTGTATTTCTGAAGAAACTGAATAAGTCTTTTTTGTTGATGATTGTCCAATTTACCATTAATGTTAAGCATTTTACCTAGTTCAATCCCAATTGGTCTGGTCTTATAAATAGTAGTCATGGGTATATGTTGATTGTCTGCATCCCTCAAGAGATCTCCCTATGCTTCATTATCGAGGATGGCATTTAACACTTGGCATGTCAGATTATTCATGAAAACTAGTCTATTAATGAAGTTGCTAATCACACCATCTTCCGTTTGACTCATAAATTCAGTAGCTTCTTCTAGTTTGAGAGGAGAGCATATGTTTTCTTCCAAGTATCTAGGTGGGCGTAACTCAGTATTTACGATAGGTAGACTTGGTTAAGCTGGGGGATATAAAGCAAGATTCTTCACAACATTTCCTTGAGTGATAGTCATGTTGCCTGCGCGACATCCTGTATAAGCATCTATTGTTGCTAACCAAGGTCGACCCAATATCAAAGGATGTCCATCTGGCCTACTTCTTGGGTTGATGACTAGAAAGTCCACAAGATATTCCCAGGAATTGATAGAAACAGTCACATCCTGTAAGGTTCCTTCAGGTCTACCTACTAATCACTCGATAGGTGCTAATAAGGTTGAGGTGGGTTCCAAAGTTGTAATACCTAGAACCTTGCAGGTTTCAATAGTCAATATTAATGGCTACCCAAAAATCTACTAGTGTATTTGGAAAGGTGTAACCTTGTATCTAAACTATTACTACAAGATTTCCTATGTATTCATATTTAATAGGTGCTTGTTTACCCAAAATCATATCAAATAAAGTTGCTACCACATGTACTTTTGATGCATTTTTTAATTTCCTCCCAAGATTCTTCCCACATAATTCCTTAATTGTCTTTGCATAAATCGGGATGTCCTATATGGCCTTGAGGAGTGGAATCTTTATACACAAAATTTTCAATTCCCCTGAGATATCAAAATTAGGATAGACAACAGGTTTAGCCATTGCTAGTCTCTCAGGGAATGGGGGAGAAGAAATTATCATTTTATCAGGATTTTTCTTCTTGAATATGTCTTCTCCCTGATTTATTTTCATGGTAATCATAGTCGAAGGATTTATTGTGGGATGTTTTTCATTTTCAATCTCTTTATTTTCTTTTGTAGTGATAATGCATCCTGACCTTAGCCGAATCTCATTTCATTCTTTTGGTTTTGTGTCATTATCCGAATTATCAAGAATCTGTACATATTGAACTGGTCTATTATTAGAATTCAAATTTGGTTGAGCTGGAAATTGGGGGCATACTTAAGGCTAAGGGTTCTGGAATGGACCTCATAATGCGGGTTGAGGTCAATAACCTAATCCCATGGGTAGATTTTTCATTCCCATAGGGCGCTGCCATTTTTGAGACCAATTCAGGTTTTATGAGGTGGAAGTAGCCCACTGTGAATGGTAAGGATTACTAGCTGAATTTTGCCAGAAGGGGGAATAACATTGTGAATTTGGCCAGCCAGATCCTGGGAGGGGTTGGTCTGGCCACGTTGACTTGGAATATTGTTGGGATTTTCAAGTAGAGAAGGGTGGTTGACCTTTCCATGTTGTTCCACGATTTTTCTATTGATTATATTACGTAGGAAAGAAAAAAGAAGGGTCTTGCGGCATACATGAGGGTCGTGCTTGCCATTGTCGATGTTGAGAGATTAAGTATGCTGACTATGTTCCTACCTTAGTTTCTTTGAACACTGCTTTTAATTCAGGAAGTGATGGACACTGATTTGTTAGATGGTCCTTTGTGCATATAGAGCACGTCTAAATCATGTGCAAAGGACATTCTCTGTGACTGTGCTTCTTTAGACAACATGGAAATAATATGGCTAGCATTTGTTTTGCCTCAACTTGTCTTTGTCTGGCATGTAAGACATATAACTTTGTAGTCAGGGTGCATGGGATATCTGTCTTGAAATCTTCCAAAAAGTTGTCAATCTTTGTTCTCCTCATGACTCCATTGGGAGGTCTTCTTCCTCTAGTC
Source organism: Pinus taeda (assembly GCA_000404065.3). Taxonomy (NCBI): domain Eukaryota; kingdom Viridiplantae; phylum Streptophyta; class Pinopsida; order Pinales; family Pinaceae; genus Pinus; species Pinus taeda. Next base: position 5,705 of record APFE030936074.1, read on the forward strand.
ATGGAATCTCGTCCTCCTGATCTGATGTGTGTACTGCCCCATGAATGATACATAACCAGACAATTTTGTCATATTCCTCTTGATAAATGTCACATTTCCCCATTAAATTTAAATTTTATACCCATTCTTCTCTCATTCCCTTTATCAACATAGCTTTCTAAACTACTTTTGGTAATGTGGTGTGGGGGTATGTCTGCAAATTATATTAAAACTATTCAACACATTCTTCTAAGGTTTTATTGTCCTTCACAAACATTTTGAAAATTTCATCCTTTAGATCCCTAGTCCTATAGTACTCTTGTTTCTTGGTGAGAAAAGTGTTCTTCATGTCATCCCAGGAGTTAATGGTACTTCCACCTAAACCCATAAACCATCACAAAGCTACTCCCTTTAAGGTAGAGGGGAAAAACATAAATTTCTAAGGATCAATGGTGTAATCATATCCTCTGCACAGGACATCAAACTCAAATAGAAAAGCATCTGGATCCTCTGAGGTCATCACATGAAAGGTTGGGATATTTTTTAAAGGAATGGTCTTCATCGAGGCATTGGCTACTAGATCAATGATAAGGTATTCCAAAGTGGAGGTCTATCCTTGAGGTGGTTGATTTTCCATTTGATTAAAGTTGTGCCAATAATATTCAAGGATTTCTTGGTTAGGAGGTGTTATATGGGTGGACGAAGTATTCAAAATTCAAAGGGGCTTTACTTGGATACCTAGATCTGGGATGTTGGATACTTCATTTTTATCCAAGGTCATAGGAGATCCTAATTCAGATGGTTGTGGGTCTGTTTTAGTAGCTCCACTAGTTTCTCCCTTTCCTTCTTTCAAATTACATGACTTTCCCTCTTATGAAGGAATAGAGTGTAGATTACTTGTATTTTTTAAACTCTAGTCAAATACTTCAATTTTGCTATGTATCTCAGTGTAATTTGTAATTGGTGATATTTCTACTTGAGGGACCAAAGTAGAGCCCCTTCCAGATATTGATCGAGGTCCTACTGAAACCTAAGACTAAGATCTTCGAGTGATTTCGTCTATAAAGGTCGGTCTCCCAAGGGTCCCCGATCCCTAGGATTTGGTGGTTTTCGATACTGATTTTTGATCTATTGGTGTCTTTCTTCTCCTAGTCATTGATACCTACATAACCTCTATGTATCTACTAAGAGTGGGCACTAGGAACAAGTTTTTTTCTTATTGTGTACATAGGTTCTTACCTCCCATTTTCAATACCGAATTCTCTTCAAAGATACAAATTAACTCTTATCTTGATAACTTCACCACCAATGATGCCAAATTGTTGGTTCACTAAGATGACTTACAAATCAATCTTAGTCCTACATTAACATGTCAACCTGTGATTCGTCTTTCTATTTGAAGGTTGTGAGCACTATATGTGCGATAACAATCAGAGATTGGGATGCAGGTAATTAATCCTAAATCCTAACTAAGCATCGCATGAATAAACAATTGCTAGACAACTCATTGACTCTAGAAATTCAAATGCAAGACAAATATTATTCTATGGTTCGAAATTGGAAAGATAAATCAATTACGAACTATGTTAGACAAAGATCTCAATATAATATTCTAAATGCCAAAAGGAAATCAAATTGAATAATTGAATCGACACGTATTAAAGGAAACTTCTCAAATCATGCTAATCACAAGGAACATCCAAAGCTAGATGTAATTGCAGAAAGCATATACGAAGAGGAAAAAGCAATCAAATACAAGACTTCATTGTGAATTATAAAAATGATATTAACTGAGATATAAAATTTAATCTATGTCAACATCTAGAAGGAACAATAATGTAAATATTAACATTAAAGAATAATTAACATAATACAAATGAGCAGTAGATCTTCCAATGACCAGGACAAAATCCTTTAGAAGGAACTACTATAGAGGCTCAATACACGGATTTAATGTGAAACTTTAAGTTTTTCATTAACTCTCAAAGTAAATTAGAAAATCACTAAAACTCTTAAGGTTGAATCTGCATCCATAGTCTTGCTGGAGATTAACAATGATTACAAAAGTTATTGTCCTTTTTCCATCTACCAGCATTATATATTCTGAAAGAAATTCTAGCAAAATCAAAGCTTATCCTGACGATCGGGAGATCCTCATGATTGCTCGGTTGAATAATTGGGTTTTCCACATCAATTTCATGTTCTGCCTTTTGTCTTTAGCTTGGCCCATGTAGCTGGAACAATGACATCTTCCTTTCTTAACACTGTTGGGTTATCCAAAGGAACAAAAATTGTCCAATCGAGTCATCCTGTGCATAAACAAGAGAAAACTTAGGCTTTTAATGCCAAAAGCATGTAACTTTTTCATCACTCATTTTTATTCATTTTTCACGGTCTTACTTCGAGAATATGTTCAAGATGAGAAAAAAATCATGAAAACCATATGATTAATCAACTAAATGAGGAGGAAAAACGTACCTTTTCCATGACCCAACACACTTCACTTTGCCAGAATCAAATGAATAGAGGTCCTTGTATGGTCTTGTAATATCTAAGCCTAACCTCTCCATGATCACTTTTGGCATTAGATTATGTGAGGCTCGAGAGTCCATCATAGCATTATGCAATATTTTCTCATGCACGTTCAAACTGACATAAAAAGGAGGAACATCCCCATCTTTCCCTTTGTCATCAATCTTTGGTCCAAAAATAATATTTAGATGATCATCTGCTATACTAACTATATCATAGGATTTGTCTAGTTTAAGTTCCTTTAAAATTTGAGATATATATTGATCATTTCTTACAAATTCACCAGGAGGAATAAATATTTTTAATTTAGTAATTTTAGCTTCTAGATTAAAAGGATTTGATATGTTTTCAATATATTTATGGGTAGATTCCTTACTTTCTCCAACATCTTTGGATGTATCTTTCTTCCTCCATAATATAGTGACAGGAGGCTCCTTCCTTTGGGCACTTGTACTGGGACATCTTTCTTTTGAACAATTGTACTAGGTGCATCCTTCTTCACATTGTTGACTACCATTTCTTTCTTTGTTGTATTGATGATTGGTATTTCTTTTTTGACTACATTGATGCACATAGTTTTGTTCCTCAAATTATATTGTCGCCGCAATTGCATGATGGAATTTTGATATTTCTTCCTATACTACTTGGATTCAATCATCAAAACATCATTTTGAGACTGAGAAAGCAACAAATCTCCATCATGTGCCTCAAAAACTTCAAGCATCTCTTGCTCTTCATCTCTTTAGTCAGATACGCATTTTTCTGCCCATCACCAAAAAATAGAATTTGATCCTCTAGTAATTGTTGATCCTCCTCATCTTGATATTGAGCATAATTCTACTAAAAATGTGGTCTTACTTGATGATGTGATTGCTCTGGACCCTTCTGCTTTCTTGTTTTATTTTGCAACTATGGTTGCCTTCGAAAATTTTGGTTTCTAGTTTGTGGACCAATCCAAGGTTGTTTAGCTGCTACCTACTCAATCAAAGAAATTTTCTCCATCATCTTCTCCATGTTTTTGACCAATATATCAAACTTAGAATAAGAAGATGTAGGAGGCTCTTCCTTTATTGTGACTCTTTTCTTTGCTTTGATTTTGGATTTAATTGCCAACATGTTAGCCTCCACACTGACTGCATTGGTTTGCATGTCTTCTAGTGCTTCTGTATCTTTCCCTAAGCTGGTAGGCCATCTTAGGGTTGAAAGCATTAGGATAATGAAGTAAATCTAGCCTGGAAGGAGGATTTACCTTGGTAGGAATGGAGTTGAACACTTTATTGAACCTTACCGAAAAGTCTTGGAAAATTTCTCCAGGCAGTCTCTTTAGATTATTATAGTCAGCCAAAACTTGCAAGGGATTCTTCTTCTCATCCCACATTGCAAGAAAAGCATCTTCCAATTTCTGATAATTTTCAAAGGCTCCCGGGCAAGAAATCTTGAACCACTTCTTGACATCACCAATTTTTTTTTAAGCAAACAATCTAACTTTAACATCATCATGGTCCACTTCCTCCAAATCTAAAAAATCACTAACTTTATCAACATGCTGCTTAACATTAAATTCTCCTATACCATCATATTAGGGAAGCCTTTGACTATAATTAAGAAGTAGGTCATGAAGCTGAGCGGGAAAAACCAGAGGGGAATATCTTGCTACTATAACTACTACCCGAGTAGTTTTGTGACTAGCAGACGTTGTGACATAAACAACAGATGATAGAAAAACTTGATAGGTAGAACTTGAAACAGATAATGGCAGACGCTAAACTGATGTAAAAGTAGAACCAAAACTGGAATTGACTCGTGAAGGGACTGTTTTTTGAGACAAGACTATCTTTTCAGCAGTTTTGTGAACATTATTACCCAAGAATTTCAAGTTACTAAACTATTGAAGAATATTTGGACTCAACTTCTTTTCTGAAAGTGGGGTATAAGGACTAACAATAGACAAATCCACTAGAATTTTTGGAATACAACGGCAAGATCAGGTTTTGGATAGAGGAACTTCACAAGCAATTTCTGGTAAAGTGATAGATCTTCTAAGAGGGGTATTACTTCATTGTCTTTCCAACACAATCCTCTCCTTCCTAAGGAGTCTTTCGGGATCACAAAAAACTACGTCGAGATTTGGATTAGGATTCTTCCTACTATACTTCCTAAAAGCCAGATATTCTCATATAAATTTGCATGTATCTAATTTCACTAATAGTTAAAGAAACTATGAAAATTTAAGCCTATGGTGTATCTCTGGAAATAAAATAACTCCTGGGAAAATTAGACCTTTTGATCCCCAACAATGACACCACTATGTTCACACTCCATGATTTCATTTTAGGTTGAAGGGAAAGGATAACAGAGGTAACCACAAATCTCTTTTGGTTGATAGATTGGTCTTGTTCAACCGGAGGGGACTCACTCACTTGTAAAACTCAGAGATAAGAAACTTCGAAGCATTAATTCTAGCCAAGACCAAATCCAAAAAGGGAATTTCAAATATTTGGCTGAAGTATGAATGGTCGAAGATGATGGAAATATGCGATCAACTTGACTTTTTACCCAATTTACTTATGCAAGTAAAAACCAATATTAGGCACAAAGGCTTGTCAAGAATAAAATTTGGACAAATGAAATAAGTTGTAGTATAGAAGTGAAAACAAAAAAGAAATCTCTCGTTTCCAATAACAATACTGCTTATACAACTCAAGGGGCTTTGGATTGATGGTGAATGGGTGCACTGTTAAGGCACTCCTTGCGATAGGTCACTGGTTCAAATCCCCCATGGGTGCTTACCTACCAAAAAAAATAAATAAATAAATAACAATTGCTTCACATAAGAAATACATTGAACATAATTAACAACATTCATCGTTATGAAATATTCCATTTGCAACTGAAACACAAACATAACTGTTTTAGAGTAGTTTAAACTGAATTCCAACCCAATTGAAATCACTATACCCATAAAACAAGAAGTTATAGAGAAGAAATAACTGAATAACTTATAAATAGACAAATATAACTCCAATGTGCCATGCCATAAGTATTGTTGTAGACAATAATTGGTAAACACTCAAGTCATAAGCATTCCATTCATAAATTTTGATCACAATCACATAATATTTGATAACCATTTCACAATAACACTGAACCAACAACAATATGTTTCATATGTATTTACCTATTTAAGTAGACCCTAGCAAAAACATAATAAGTGTCTAGATCCACTACATCACTGGTCTAAAGAGTGGATCGATCCAAAACGAAAAAGAGGAAAGTTATTGTTTAAGTCCTTTTCCTAAAAAAAAAAAGAACATAAAGGTATCTTTGGCTTTATCTTAATACAATAAAACTAAACTTCATGAAATAAATCCCAACTTCGAATAATATCATCATGAAATGAAACAACAAAAGGAAGAAAAGTTGATTGTTGACTGTGTAATGTCTGCATAGTAACTACACAACAATTATGATGGCACTTTTTTCTTCCAAAGATGGCACGTGGTTGACAACTGAAGGTTTGAGTTGGTTGCAACCTCTACTCCATGTTCAAACCTTTAAACTCTGACAACTGGCTTCTTCCCAATGCTCGTGCATTATGTAGGCAGAGCATGCGTATGCACTGCGTAGCACATTTTCTAAAACTACCTCTTATATGCCCTCGAGTCTTAAAAAACACGACCATACTACTATAGGTCACTCTAAACACCATAATCATTCCAGGGAACTCATCAAAAGGACATCTGCAACTTGAACCCAAAAAAAACAGGTACCCCTACTGTGCAATGTAAATATTCTAAGACAAAATCTAAAATTTCAAAATTGCAAGCAATGACATGTTACCTCCTCTTCCTTTTGTTGGAGGTCTTGTTGATCGAATATTGGGCTTTCGAAGTTTGAGGTGTGGGACCTTTGTGCTGAGTAGGCTCTGGTAGAGTGAGATTTCCTTTAGATAGAGCCTTATATCTTAGCCTTGGCGCTCTTCCAAGTAAAAGTGCTTTGGCTACCTCCTTGTACCACTTAACTAGTCCCCATACCTTTTCTAAACACTTCTTCATGCTCCTCATCTTTGCATTCAATACCAGGTTCCTGACATAGAGGTTTTTCATTGTATTCTTACAAGAATTTATCATTTAACAAAATGTTTACCTTTGTCAAGGGCTTTGGATGCCTCACGTACTTCCTTGTCACAATTCTCTAGTAGATGCTACACAGATTTCTTGTAATTCTGATTCTCTTGCCTGAACCTATTAACCTTCTCCTGAATCTCCTCGAGCTATTCTAGAAATCTTTGATACTCTTTCCACTGGTCAAAATGTGTCTTACCAAGTTCTTGAGACACCCTTTTCATATGATGCACATAACTAAGTTTTGACTTGGTTCCTCTAGGTGTGGGCCCACTAGACTCCACTCCAATCCCTTTGGCTTGTTTAGAAAATGAAACATGTTTACCTTTGTCCTTAGAAATAGTTTTGGAAGGTGTATCTGCACTCTTAGTTGTGAGTTAAGCTATTTGTTTCAAGTTTCTCTTTTTCTTCTTCAAGGATGTTATCTTCATTTCATATTTGGAAAGATCTTATTTCATCTTGATCATCTTAGGGTCTTCTTCCTCATACTGTATGGTATCCTTCTCATATTACATTGGACATCATTCTTTCTCAAACTGGATTGATTCATCTTGCTTCACTTCTTCTTCTTTATTATCCTCTTCCTTTTCATCTTGTTTATCTTCTGAGATTTCAACAACTGCCTGAGGGTCTGCCCCCTCCACATTCTTCTTGGCCCTTGACATAGTTCTAGGCCTCATCACGAACTCTTTATTGTCACTTTTTTCTTCTACCTTAACCTGAAACTTGATGGTTTAAGATGATGCCACTTGACCCTTGGTTTCTTGAGTTTTCTCTTTGCGTTTTGAAATATGCTTGTTACCCTACATACCAAGTTTCCCCATGGACTTCTTGCTGGGTCTTTTATCCATTTCTTTAACTAACTTTGTCTGTTTCACTATGCTGGTGACCTTATTCTCATGTGTTTCATTCACTTCTTGTTCCTCCTCACAAATTTTGACTGATGAAGATTTTTTTTGTGGTAGTAAACCAATGTTAGATAAAAAGCCTGACCAATAAATCTTCTTCTTATCAACTGCAAACTTGACCAAAATTTTAATGAGGGAGAAATTGAAAATAATGGACATATGGTTATCCTTCTGAAGTTGAAAGTTTGATGCCATCCTTTCCAAAATTTTGAATAAGAATAAAGGTATGCTCATGGGTTTCTTGTAAGTTAAGTGCCTTAGAAGCCTCAAATGATATGGGTACACCTTACTGAATCTACACTGACATGTGAAATACCTCTGGAAAAATTTGAAAAGCTCACTCTAATGGTGCTGAAGGTAGATGTTGGGGAAATTTGTAGAAAACTTGTCACTAGACTTAGGCTTGACAAACTGTTTAAGAGTTGAAATATCAAGCTCATCACCTTTCAACCATTTTTCACCAGTTGTGGGGAGACTTTTGACATCTGCAATGAGTTTTTTTGTGACAATTATTTCCACATACCGTAACCTAAATTTTTTATCATGGATGTTCATGTCAAAGAGGATAGTCAATCTTGTATTATGATGCATTTTCTGGACTTTCTGACAAAATGGAATGCACCCAACATTCTCAAAGGAACCTCTAATGGCTCGGGAGGAGTTTATTGGGTTTAGGGCATTGGGCTCAATGTGTACAATATCCCCTGCTATTCTTCTAGTAATGGTAGCCATTAACACTACACTTGGAAATTTCAACCTCAAAATTATGAGAAGCTATGTGTACAGGTCAGAGTTAGAGACTTGACAGCTGTGAAAGTTCAAAATTCACCAAAAAATAGTATTAGAGAGTGATGACAAAGTAGGTTTATAATGTTTAATACGAGTGGGAAAACAATTTATTTCAATTTACAAATTTCCCTGACCCCTCATCATTGCATGATGGTTACGTTTTCTCATTAACAAGACACAACTTCAGGATAGAAATTTGACTGTATCCGTGGTTTACAGGAAGGGCATGGGTAGAAAAGTTTTTCAAAATGAATGCAACAAGTGCTTTAATGTCCTTGATTTGAGTGTTGAACAATAAATTCATAGACTGGGAAACTGACTCCTACCTTCCACACTAATGAAATTTCTATGTGTTAACGATGGTGGCTTCAGGACATAGTGCACAGTTGTTGCATAACACTCTCTATAGTGACAACGCAACACAATTTTTGAAATTCTTCTGCAATCTATCTTTCAATGCATAGCCAGTCTTCAACACTCTTATACAATGAACCAATACATTTTCTTGTGATCAGAAACAAAGAAAATAGCATCCTCCTGGAGTGATTTGAAAATGATCCCTAATCTCTGATGACATAATTAAACATGTTGTTTAATTGGCGCTCCACCTAAAAGCAATCATATTTGAATTTGGGAGCATGATAGGATCTTAGAAAATGATGTGGGTATGATGACCAAAATTTGTGTATGGTGTATGTGGGTGAGGTTCACTCATCATACACAATGATAATTTATCAACTGAATTTAGGCCTAGAGTAAAAGGGGACTTAGCCTTAGGATAAAAGGGAATTTAGGCCTAAAATACAGATAAGGGATAACATGAATATTTAGGAATAGGAAAAAAGTTTGAAAGAATAAGGGAATAAGGGAATAGGATAAGTAGGTCTAAGGAAGAAAATAGGGAATACAAAATGAGGGAGATAAATTATATTAGAAGTGGGAAAAATCATTGTGACATATGTGACCATACTTCTTAAGACATCATCCCTTATGTAAGCATATGCTCAGGTTAACCACTCAAACAAACCCTAAAAACCCTCACTCAAAAATCCTAATGAGTCCTCTCAAACTCAAACACCCCTTCTCGTTAATGATTGAAACTTTGATGACTAAGTGATGATCAAGTTCATGGATACTTTTCACACAGTGGTCGGTCGAGCTCATGCAAACAAAAATGTTTGTGAGTTTGACATTTTCCATGACAGTAGAATTATTTTCTAAGACATTCGACTACGAATAAAATAACTGACCCTAACAAAACACTCCATAGGTATTCATTAGCAACATCAACCATATTAGTTTCATTTTGGTTTCGAATCTTAGAACTTATATGGTATATCATAATACACAATAGTTTCATGTTTAGTTTCTCCTTGTAACTATGTTCATCAACTTCATCATGCATCACTTCATCAAGATTTCATTAAGGCAAAATTGAGGTAATACATCGAATTTGAAATTATTATAGTTCATTGAAAGGATGGAAAGCTATCAAATAATAAATGTTTTGGCTCATTTCAATGTGCATATGATCTTACTTCAACATCCTTAATCATATACCCTTATTGCACCATTTCAATGCACTCTACTCATGATCATAATGACCACTGTCATGTCCCTCCTGCACCCCATAATACCATGAATTCAATTGCATGAAAACTCAAAAGAATCCTTAAAATTTACATATATGCATGATTTTTTAAACTCTCACCTACATATTTCCCCTTTTCTCGAACCATCTCTTGGATTTGAAAAGAGTTTTTAACTTGCATTGTGCTCAAAATTTTATCACAATTTTTTGAAACCCTTACTTTATTCCTTAGTAGTGACAGTTGCTTGGAAAAAATTGTCTTCACATAAAATTATGCCTAAATAAATTATAGAATCATGGGGAAGATCAATGTGATTATGAAAGAGCCATTGTTATGGAATTTTTGGAAGCTTACCCTCAATACAATGCTAATAATTTGATACTAAGATAGGTAAGGTAGCTTCCATTCCTCGAGAAGTTTTAATGGCATCATATTGAAATTTCATAAGAATTTACAGAAATAGGACAGTCTGTAGTTTTTTTTATGTACTTTTCAAATCCAAAGGTTAACACAGTGACATGTGGCACATCATACAAGTTTGCTCTACTGAACTAGTCTATAATCAGGTCACCGTAGGAGATTTGGCATAACTCTTCCTTGGGAAATCCAATTTGGATCATACTGGTGGCATTGGAAAGAGGACGCAGAGGGCTACTGTAGTTCGTGATTTCAAAATTGGAAGATCTGAAATTACAGAGATACATCAGATGCAATATGAAGCTCCTACAAAGTGAAAAAA
>APFE030936081.1:0-43311 GCA_000404065.3 Pinus taeda
GGAATGATAACCTATCATGACCTGGAGAAGACATCAACTGACAAAATGTGGACGGACCTAATGACTCATCTCCACAGACTTGACATTTCAAGAAAACGCGCTGCGAAAACCCTGAATCCCCGATTTCGTAGCGCAGACAATTATGAATTGACAACATGCGCTACGAAATGGCTGGTAAATGATACGCTGTGAAAAGGTGGAAAAATGATTGCGCAGCTAAATTGGCCAATCAGATTGCGTTGCGAAACTGCACAAAATACAAATGACGCAAACAAGACAAGACATGCCTTAAACAATAATGATGGAGGGTATCTAACGGTTTTTCACAAGGACTCACATCAGTACCTTTTGAAATTCTAATTTCAAAGTGACACACATAGAAACCTATTGACTTAAACAAAAAAAAATTATATGAATCTTTGGACATAGGTGGACTGTGGTTTTAAGTGATAACAGTATCTTTGGGACCCTCCACTCCATAAAAATCCATCACATTGATGCTTTGGATTGGTTCTTTAGCCGAGGACTATCTACAAAGATACAACATGTGGGATCAAGAAAATAAATTTTGAAGCACAAACATAGGTAAAAATGGATTGAGAATGTTAGCACTCAGTAATTCTCTGAGGTTGCAGAAGAAAACCACAAAGATAACCACAAAAAAACTTTGGAAGCTGGGATCTAGCCCTACCAGCTTTAGAGAGGTCTCTCTCTATAAGATTTAACTTTGTTTGATTGAATATTAGGCTAGTTATGAAGTTTGGGGTTTGATTTGTATTTGAATGGTTGGTTGATAACTAGATTTCCATTGGGCTATGAAGTCTATTACATAAAATACATATTAACTATAGCATTTATAGATAGATCTCACAGGGCAAGGTAACCAAACCGAATGGATTCTTTAAAGTTTGTGAAATGGAGAAGAAGTACAAATTAAGATTCACTTTAAAACATAGAGCATTGTTACCTGAATTCTATATTCAAAGATCATAAGAAAACATATAAATTATTCATAGTAGGGTGCAGAGTGTAGATTTAAACAAATTCTACCCTTTATTTATCTATTGAATAACTTGGATTTGGAAAACAAATATGTGCTATAAATAGGAAAGTGTAAACACATAAAATAGATAGATGTACTTCACCACCAACTTGTCACATGAATCCTATGAAAGAGCTTATGTATTACTTGGAAAATCAGTTGGTGCTTTAGAAAAACATACAATAGATTTCTTCGTATAAAAGCAACATCTATTACTTAAACAATTGAAGTATTTATAACTAATTTACAAAAATTATCCTATCAGGATGATGGTGATGTATCTACAAAATAATAGGACTGAATCAAGCTAACTTATTACAATAATATTAGGGAAATTGAACTGTCTGAAGTGGTGGCACTAAAATGGTGGAATAACTGCCTCTCTGGTGCTCAAATTCTGCATCTGTTGTGACATTGAGTTGTGCCACTGAAATTTCCTTTTACTCTAGTAACTCACAGAGTTTATCCCAACATTGTTCACTTGGGATATTCATTTTCATCGGCTTTTGGTACACTTGGTTGACTTCAGTATACTTGGAAAACATTGTCCAGGTGATGAATATATTTGGAATTGCATACTGAGTATCGATATCGTATGATAATTCTTCTAGGAATGTCTTTCCCGTTATGATCAGTCTTCTAGTTGTAACCTTTGAATTGTCCCTTTCTTGTTCATAATCTTCTCACTATAATCTAATCACGTACTGAGCTTGTCATTAATCACTAAAAAGTTTGGAATTCCCTTCTTGTAGAGAGGCTCCAACTTGGCGAAGAATCTTTGTATACCTATGTTCATATTTCGACCTTTCTCTTCAAGTTGTCTCATAAGCTTTCCTGACTTCCAAAAGTGTTTTAGTCATGTCTGTGATTTCCAATTCTTCTAATTCTTGACTATTCTTGGAGTTGAGAAGTTTGATGAGCTTAGTGACCTCATTTGGTTTATCTCCTAGTTACTTTCTGACTTTCTTGATGGCTTCATTTGACCATTCAATTAGCTCCCACTGTTCAAAAATGATTTGGATTGAAGGCCAAATGTCCTCCATGTCTTCATTGATCATTTTCTAGATATTTTCCATTACCTGTGCCAATGCATTACCCATGGCACAATATTTTTCCATTTTTTGTAGTCTTTGGGACAATGTCTGAGACTTATGTGTTTCTGTCATGTAAGAATTTTCAAACCTTGTACTCTACTCTTGTAAAATATTTATCTCCAACTTTAGCTTCTTTATCTCTTCTTTCTGTATAGACATGTTTTCCATACATTGAGCTAACTTAACTGAGTCATCTACGACTAATGGGAAGCACAGTAGAAGATGATGTTCCTGTTGTTGTGGTTTCTTTAGGGACACATGTTTGTAGTAGAGACGCAATGGGAGCTGCATCAAGAGGAACAACTACAATTTGTGAACTCTGTTCCTTTTCTTTCATCAATTTATCCATTTCTTCTTCCATTGCTTTGATCTGGGCACCTTGTTCCACTAGAAGCTTCAACATCCCTTCCTTTTCTAGCTCTATCTCTCCAAGTTCCTTGGCTTGGGGGTCTTCTGTTGTTGGAAACTTCAATTACTTATTTAGAGATGCTATGTCCACATTCTTCTATCTGATTATCTCCTCCATGGATTTCGAATTGTCTGGATCAAAGCCTACTTATATCACTATTTCCTCCAAGTATTTGATTCTGGTATCTTTTGCAAGTGAGGACACTTTCTCCAATTTGAGTTGAGACTGCACATTATTTAGAGGGAGTTATAGTTTATAGGCCTTAATAGAAATTTATGTAAAAGTGGAATATACCATCTCTCCTGCATGCCTATGCATATCTATTTAATCTAAAGGATGGACATCCTTTGCCTCAAAATCAAATGTGGTTTGTTTGAAATCTACTGCTGAATTTGGTTGAGGGACCTAGGCTTGCAAGAATGCCATATGCATCATTCCCTTCTCTGTATCATATGTTGATATGAGCCTGTGCTGGATGGAGGAAGATTGTTTTCTAAACTGAGAAGATATATTATCATGAATAGCTTCATTCCTGTGTGCAATTTCCTTGTATCTCTGAAAAATGTCCAACTGCCTTTGCTCTGTGGATTTTTCTAGTGTCTAAGGGACAGTAGCTAGAATATCTTTAGTAACTGAGGAAGATGTGGATTCTGTGGTACCACTATGCAACTCGAAAGTCTTCAAACCCGAGAGTGCAATAGTGCCTTGTGTGTTTTCTAGTGATGGGAATTCTATTTTAGAGCTTGAGCCTAATTTAAGATTCTTAGTATATATTTTGAATTCTTTAGCTGAGACTTTGGTGACTGAGGGAGAATCATCCTCTCTTGATCCCTTATCTGTTTTCTCTCTGGGTATGGGAGTCTCTGAAGCTGTCTTGGAAAGTACCTGCTCCTCAACCTCCTGCAATGTATTTTCTTCCTAAGTGTGTTGGTTCATATACTTTTCTATTTCAGGCCTCTAAGTATGCACATATGGTGTAGCTTTTTGTTCCACTCTTAACTTGGAAATTACCACAAAGGAGTCATATGACCAAGTGAAACTGAGAGGGAAGTTCATCGGTTTGAGTAGGAGGTCTTCTTCCTCTCCTGCTGCTCTATTGTTGTAGATAAAGGGTCTTACTTGTGTTTTAATCTGGAACTGAAATTTCTTCTCCACTGCCATAAAATGGATGTTATCAAATTGAATTATTTGCCTGATGTACTCCAAGGAAAATATTCTCATTGGCAAAAAATTAGGAAGTTTGTATGGTGGAAGCTCTGAACCATACACTCTAATGTCTGTGAATGACTAGTAAAGATACCACTCCCCTGTTTTGACCTATTCATTGAGCTGCAAAACCTTCTGAATGTCTTCATTAATCCTTGGAACCTACTGACCACTCAGCAAACAAGTTTCTGAATATACAAACTGGTCTATGAAGTCTAAGAAATTGTATTCCTGTGATTGTTTTCTGACTAAGGAAGTCCAGAAAACAACATGTTGAGGCTCTCCTTGTTGATCAATTTTCTGCACTGAAAACTAAAACTTATTTGTTTGAAAAAACATAAACATATACGTGAGAATTGAGGAATATTTGAACATTCCTTCAGTTAAAAATTGAAGGAATTGTTCATGAATTGCACTTGATAAGAAATGACCATAGTCAAAGGTGACTGATGGTCCTTCTTCTGAAGAAAGGATGGATAGAAAGCCTATAATAGGCTCATCTACCCACTCATCTAAATAGTAACCAAGAAGGGATGATAAAACAAAGATGATATGTCTTTTCCTTTGAGGGAACATAGAGGATAAATATGGGGGATTTTTCCTAGGGAATTGAGAGTCTTCAGGGAGGAATATTTCGAAAATGGTAGCTCGTTGGGGGAGGTTAATTTATAGTAAATTTATCTGAGAGATTCAAGGGAGAAAGGGGAGGGGAAATCACATTGGGGAACCTAAAGCATTTGATTTATGTAGTCAGCTATGATGGTGAAGAGAATTTCACCATTTGGGGAGATAATTGCCCTCTTGCTTACAAGGTAAAAGGCTTGGAATTTTATAAAGAATTCTAGAAAATGATAGGACTGAGGGACAACAAACATAGGGAGTCTAGATTGGCAAAGGTGTATCTTATCGAATTGATCAAGGAAATTATCCTGAAACTAGTAGCGTAATTCGAAAAGGTTGAATTCAAACTGTGTTTTGGAAATTTTGTAATCTCTGGCTGCAAGTGGAATATGGTCTAAGTTGTTAGGGCGAGTAAGCATATGATTAACTATAGGGGCGCTTTAGGTGCCATTGCAGTTGCAAAATGGAGAATTGAAGACTGTAACAATAGGAAATTGCTACATGTCCAATAATTGGCCGAAATTTAGAGTGGAAGTCCTTTGTGAATTTATGAATGATAGGCAACGGAAATATTGTTGCAAGATTAGAGTACAGAGGGGTGGTAGAACTATTCAATGAGCATGGAAGAAAAGGTGTAACTGCAAAGGCAAATTCCATATTTATTAGTCGCGAATTGGCCTTAACCATTGGATGAACAACTTTTTTAGGGCATTAATTATTGTAATGGCATGGGAAAATGGATAGGGAATTTATAGAGGTTTCAACAGTCACAAACGTGGCAGTAGGAGATTGGTGGGGGAGTGGTGTGGGACCATTGGTGGGAATAACGAGAATAGAGACAATTGGGGTGATAGGCTTGGTAGCGGAAATGGGATGCGGAGGCAACACATGGCAGGAAGTCAGGTTAAGTTGGGATGGAAATACAACTTTCAAAGTGGGGGGGTGATGGTATTTGGTAAGTGAGGGGGAAGGGGGGTTCTGAAATCACCCGTTGTTGACACAAAAGGGGGCAATAAATCGCTTTTCGAACCCCCCTGATGTTAAGCATTATCACTTCGGGGTGCGGGGGTGGAGGGGCGGTGGTCTGAAACCTATCATAGGTCATCGAATCGATGTGATGAATGATCAAGGATGGTAGAATGGGTGGAGGTTTAACATCGATGGTCCTACAACATATTCCGTGCATATATTTTATAACCCAAAGTCCAAAACTTAGGACAATGAACCACTTTGACTTATTACATCAAAAAAATATTCATTTTCCTATTATAATTCTTTTCTAAAGCAAATGAGGGTGCATTTGAGCATGCAAACCCTTCCTATTTTTCATTCTAAAGATATTTAAAAATATTTATCTCAAACATTAAACTAATCTACTTAACAATAGTAATCCAGATTATACAATTAGATTAACTTGATTCACCTATTCTACCTATCTAATCTTAGCTAAGATTAAACTATTTGGCTAAGTTATGCACTTTAATTTAACTAAAATAAATTGAAATCACCTTCAACATGATTAAATTGTATGTCTCATGCAAAAAGGGATTGTGGTATTTTGAACAAACTACACACAATTTCATGAATTTATTCTTTACAAAGCCAGAAGGCTAGTAGTGGCACTTACGCTAGCATCACTTTCATATTTATTCCTTTTTTTTGTGCGGTTCATTTATCATTTATTTTCCCTTTTCCTCTTTTTCCTATTTTTTGTATTTATATCCTCTTTTCATTTTTTATTTTCATTTTTCTTTTTTTTTTTGGAAATCATTTGCTGAAGGCTATATTATCTACAATCTGAAATACTAAAAGCAATTAGTCAAGGATCAATTGATCCTATAAATTATAGGACCTTAACAGAGAAGAATGTGTTGTAACAATGAATGTTGTAATAGCATACTTTCTAAAGTGTTGTAACAATTGATGTTGTAACACTCATTACTATTGAAAATGTTGAAATTTCTACAAACTTTGATTCTATAACAATTAGTACTATGGAAACTACTGAAATAGTGACCATTTAATAGATGTTGTAACAACAATTTTTGTAACAATTGAGGGGGTGGAAAGCCATTTCACCTTGCTTATGAGAGTTTGAAAGTAGGCAACCAAAGAGGTGTTTCTACCACCCAACACTACAACAACACTTGCAGGATCAAGAAAAGAAATTGAGAAGCACAAACATAGGTAATAACGAATTGAGAAGCGGATGTTGTAACAACAGATATTGTAATAGCAGATGTTGGTAAAATATATGCTATAGCAACATGTCAATGTTAAATCTACTGAAAATGCTATAACAACTGATGTTGTAACACTCATTACTATAAAAAATGTTGAAACTGCTGTAAAATCCAATTCTATAACAACTGGTACTATTGAAACTACTGGAATAGTGACTATTACAGTGGATATTATAACAATTGAAGGGGTAGAAATCCATTTCAGCTTGCTTGTCAAATCTTGAAAGTGGGAAACCAAAGAGGTTTTTATTGCACCCAACACTACACTATCACTTGGGGGATCAAGAAAACAAATTGAGAAACACGAAAATAGGTAACAAGAGATTGATAAGCAAATGTTGTAATAGTGGATGTTGTAATAGCAGATGTTTTAACAACATATCCAATAACATCATGTCAAAGTTAAATCTGTTGAAAATGATGTAATAATTAATGTTGTAACACCCATTACTATTGAAAATGATGAAACTGCTATAAAAATTATTATTAGGACAACTCCTACTATTGAAACTATTGAAACAATTACCATTACAACAAATTCTATAACAATTGAGGGGATATAAATCCATTTCATCTTGCTTGTCAAAGCTTGAAAGTGGGAAGTTAAAGAGATGTTTCTGTCACCCAATACTACACTAGCACTTGGGGGACCAGGAAAACAAATTGAGAAGCACAAATCTAGGTAACAATGGATTGAGAAGAATATGTTGTAACAACGAATGTTTTAATAGCACATGTTGTAACAACAGATGCCATAATAGATGTTGTAATAGCAAACCATTTCATCTTGCTTGTCAAAGCCTTAAAATGGGCAAGCAAAGAGGCATTTTGTAACAACCCTGGGTGATTTTCCATGTAAAAATAAATAAATAATACCAAGGTCATGGGATAGGTATTCCAACAGAAATGTTGGGAAAAACATCCTAGTAGGTGTTCATTTAGTTTATTATGGCTAAGAAAATTGGTAAAGGAAAAGAGGCATTAATTGACATTTTATTGATGGAAATAAAGAAAAATTAGGAGAAAGGAGATGAAAGGTCATACATTTTCATGAGGAGGAGATTGAAGGAAAAATAGAGGAAAATGAAGAAAAAATAGGCCTCAATGATAAAAGGCTTTGAGGATCAATTCATGGCTTTTGTTAGTTCGACCTTTTGTCAGTGTTAGCTTAGATCTCTCTCTTCTATTCTCTCTCTCTCATACTCTTGGACACTTAGAAATTTATTGGAACACTCTTGGAGGAGTGTGGCATACTCGGGATTTGGATAAAGAAAGCAAAGGAAAATCAGAAAAGCACAAGGGGACAGTAGCATCAGGAGCTACAATAAGTTTTCTTTGCAGGTATTGAATTGAATGTATCATTTCCTTTCAAGTTTTGGAATGGATTGCACATGCATGTGGTTGTTTGGTTGTGATTTGTCATTGGCATGGTGGATTCCCTGTATTGACAGTGGTTTTTCCTAGCCTTGCCATTTCCTGGATAACCATGGTGTTGTGGTTTTTTCCTTTCTTTTTTCTTGTTGGTACTCATGTTCCTTATGGTCGTGGGTTGAGTTATTAGTTCCTAGAGCCTTGGCTGGACAAACGCTCTAGAATCCCTGTAACAAATTGGGTTGAGTTACTAGTACTAGAAACCTTGGTTCGACAAGTGCTTTGGATCTTTTGGTGGGTAGAGTTACTAGTCTTGGAATCCTTGATTGGACAAACTCTCTAGAGCTCGACGACAAATGTGAGTTGAGTTACTGGTCATAGAATTTGGGTTAGAAGAAACACTCTGAAGCCCTGGAAAACTTGGATGGAGGTTGATCTGGTGATTGTTAGTGATGTTTGACCATGAGGTCGAATCACTGATTGAGGGTTGAGGTGATTTTTCCTTTGGAAGCCCTAGGTTTAGTTTTGATTGGTTATTCCATGAGATCCTACATTCATGCTTCGAATATGGCATGGGGATGATTGGCTAAAAGAGAGATTCAGTTCAACCCAATCTATGGTCAGGTGGTACGTGGAAGTCCCTAACATGGTTAGATTTGCATATGTTAATAAGATCTCCATTTCCTTTCGTGTTTCATGATTAAATATTCTTATCATTATCTGGCTTTAATGGGGGTTTCATCATTGATATTTCTCTAGTTGTTTGTTGGTTATAAGAATTTTTTATGACATACTTGATTTATGGCTCTCATCATGTTTTGGTTAGTAAATGAAATATTAATGAACACATGACATAGTAGATGATCTTGCAACTACTATGAGGAGGTATCAATCCTTCTTGACGATTCTCAGATAAGTATGAGACCCCTATGTTAAGATGTTTATTTATGACTTGTACATTAAATATTTATGATATGTTTGACAGAATTCCTATCATGGATAGTAGGGGTTAGCTCAAGTCCTTGTTAAAGTGTTTTCATTAGTAGCCTTATTTCATTTTTATTTACCTTTTATGGAAGTTTCATGAAGTTCTAGGTGAAGGCCTGAGTCCTACCCCTGAAAGAAGTGACTCAGAATTCAGGGCTGTTAGCACAGAACTGCCTGAAAAATGGATGAAATCGCATGGATTCCTTTCTATGGGAGTGAATGGAAGGTCTTTGTCTCATGGAAGGATTTTCATGTGAGTGACTGGGGGTCTAGTTCAGCACAACATCAAGTTGTGTCGGGGGTTGGACACTTGGAGGTGTTGGTTGGCTACTGACTATTCTATAGCGTCTGAGGAAGGTCATATTGGTCATATGTTGTTGGTTCCACTTCCTTAATTGTAAACAGGGAGTTGAATAATATCATAGGAACTATTCATCACATGTTTACCCTGGAAAACTGGTTAGCATGGGTAAATGTGGGAGGAGGGTGTTACAAAGTGGTATCAGAGTAGGTTTCATTCTCTTTGGGTGGTGTCTGGTTTCTATTCTCTTTGGGTGATATATGATACCACAGATTGGTAGCATAGCATGGTTCAACCCTTGGCTTGGATGGGCAGAATGTGTTTGTCATGCATGCGTGAAGGATATATATGTGCTTGTTATGTATGCATGGTAGTAGTCATTGTTATAGTTGTTTTGACATGTAGAAGATGATGATGTTGTTTTGGGGGTGAGTTTTTCATGAATGCATATCGTTTGTATATACATTTGTTATGCATGTCAGTGTCTAAATGTTGTTATGCATGCATTGTCATAGTTATAGTTATGCAGGTATAGTATATCAAACATGCATTGTGAGGTATTTGTATGTAAGTTTTTTCATCATGATGTTGTTGGTTTTTATGATGCTCATGCGTTCGCTGAGATAGAGTAGGAGATGCAAATCATCAAAGTGAGGCTGCAACATTAGACCTTGGGGTAAGAGCATATTGTCATATAGATTTGTATGGTTGTGTTGAAGACAAAATTCAACACCCCCATTTTTTACTTATTTATTTCAAATAATGGGGACCCTTTCCATAATTTTTTGGCTAAATCACCTTTTTGATAATTTTTTGGTAAAGTGTCCTACAATTTTGCCAATTTTTCATTTTCATCAAATTTGTATTTTGATTGCATCATTGAGATCGATTTTTCTCTAGCTTTCCATCAGTACTCATTCCATCTCATTTGGTTACATGGTTTGCAAATGGTGCTGATCTAAAATTCAATAATTTTTATCACCTAGATTAAAAATGTACAAAATGTATATTATTTCAATTTTTGTAAATAAATTAGTAATTGATTGTAAATATTAATTCCTAGTTAATTTTTACTAAATATTTCATTTTTAACTAGCGGTCCCACAAAATCGTCGTAGCCACATTGTAGAACAATTAAAATTATGTGTTTTCAAGATCTTGGTAATTTATTCCAATTCTCAATTTTAAAAGAAATTATGAAACCTAGAACCTCAAAATTGCAAAGTGGTTGTAGTTCATTTTGTCAAATTATTGATTACCAAGTGGTTCTAGTTTATAATGGACAAGTCCCACTCCAAGTGGACCCCACTTCACCTCACCTCCTCCCTTACTTTTTATAAAAGTCTTGATAAATAAAAATCCCGATAAATAAAAATCCCAAAATAAAAATCTCGATATTTAAAAAAAAATTGATATATCGTACCTCAACAATTGTTCAAGGTTGAAAACGTCACATTTAAAAAACCTTGATCTTCGATACTCTAATACTCCTTATGCCTCCCATGCGTAAAAGCCTCCACCCTCCACTTCATATAACCCCTCCTCCTTCAATGATTCGATCCATTTTATGGATCCAAAGAAACTGTAAAGTTTTTAAAGTGATTTTAAAAAATATATTTTAATTATAATTTTAATGTATTTTAATTAATTTAAATTTAATTAAAGTTTTGTTTTATTTTATATAATTAGTTTACAATTAATTTAATTTTAAATTTTATTAATAATTAAAGAATAATTGTTAGTTTAATTTTGGATTATATTTTAATTAAAATTTCTTATTTTTTGCCTAGGCAACAATTTTCCAGAATTCTAGCAATTTTGACACTTAAACTTTGGAAGCTCATAAGTTGAGTTTTACTTGGCCAAATGAGGTCTAAGACAACTCGTTAGATAGATAAAATCACGTGGAATATCTTTGAAGTGGTTGCATGATCATATTCGGTCATTAAATGAGTATAAAGTTATTATAAAATCAAACTCTGGATTTGTGACCAAAGTTAATTTTCTGAGTTTAATTTTTTGCATTTTCATTTGCTCATAACCTCTGTTGAGTGCAGATATATTCAACTATGTTCTCTTTGACCAATAATATATTTAAAATGATTAATGGAAAGCTCATATTTCCTTTTATTTATTTGATTAATCAAATTTGATTAGAGATGTTTGTTTTCTAGATTTGGTATTTTTGATTTTAAATTGCATTTTAATTTAATTTTAATTTGTTTTAGGCAGGAGAATAGTTGAGGAGATGAGGAAGAGAATATTTAAATCAATGGAATTTCTCCAAAAGAAGGGGAAAAATAATGTGGACCAATGAAAATTCGTTGCAACAAATTTGTTCTTCAACAACTCTCCTATTTTTTATTCATTTTTGTAATTATAAATAGTAGTTTATAGAATAGACAATGGGATCCTATCTTCTGCAATTTTGTAATTCTTAAAGCACTATTGTAATGGATTTTCAAGCTGTAGAAGTAAAAGGAGAAAACTTATATCTGAGTAATTGGGATTGGTCTTTTTCAATTCTAGACTTTATATTGGGAGAAGAGCTTGCATTATTGCCACTCTTTCTTTTAGCAACAAAGTTTATGATTTGATAAAGATTGTTAGAGATCAATTCAAGGAACAGAGCAAGAGACCAGTTTTTAATCAGTTTGTATTTTAAATACTATTACCTTTTAATGCAAATTTCATATTTTTAATGATAGATTTGCATAAAATGTCTTTCATATTGAGCAATATTGTTTAATGTGAAGATGAAGGTTTTTTTTTAATTATCTATCTACTTCATTAGCTTCATAGATCTGTTGTTAATTTCCTCTTTTGATCTTATACTTAAATCAGATTTTTTAGTAACTATTTACTCATAAATCTGCAATTTAAATTAGATTTAATTACTATCAACATTAAAAGAACTATTTCCTAATGTTTTTGGTAGATTATTCATTGTTACTTAGTATCTAATCGGAGCATGATTTGGTAATTATAATATTGGCTAGTAGAACTATTTCTTTAATCAAATATTCATCTAAAACAAGACATGTTAACATCACAATCATTTAATTACGCTTCTCTTGGTTGGGTTAGATCTATATCTTCCTAATCGAAATAGGCTTAAGATCTCTTTCTTTTTGCTTGTATTTTGAGATTAATTTGCATTTAGATTTCATTATGCAATTCTAGAAGTCCTCGTATGAAAGAGACAAACTTTAGTTGTGGTTTGGCTGAGCCTTAGATCAGCTTAAAGATCACTTTCTTTCCTGAGCTCAGCAAGAGGGTTGATTCGATGGCTCTTCTCTATTGGTAAGAAAAATGCATATTTTAAAGCAACAAAGGTAGAGAGAAGGTAACTGGACCTAGTTTAACTAGTTGGAACCACCATTTTAAACGGAAAAGGATATGCTCTTAAATCCTAACCTAGTGGCTTTCTCCCAATGTTGAGGCAGACATTTCGAGGCTACAACATTTTTGGCACTAGAAGGAGGACCATAGTAAAATTGCTTCTCTGATGATTTTGCACCTTAAAATTTTATTGTATTACTATGACTCCATGTAAAAGACTTCCTTGGAGTTTGTTTATTGGACCTCATCCAACTACCACTCTAATAAAGGCAATCAAGACCCTATCTCAAGTAAAATACAATGGTAAGACATATGATTTTAGTTATCTGCTTCAATTTATTTTAAGCTGCAAAAATTTCAATATTGATGAAGATATTATTTGTAGGATCTTCACTCGTACTTTGACAGGAAAAACCAAAGACTAGTGCTTATCACTTCCAGTTTTCTTTGTACATAGTTGGGACACATTTTCCAATATTTTGCCTCACACATTTCAAGGATATGACTACAAAAATGTGTGTGATCAGATAAAGGAATTGTGTAGGATGGAAGGTGAGACTTTGGATATGTTTTATATTAGATTTAAATTAAGTTTAATGCAAATTTGGTCCAAAGATTTGCCTCCTCAATTCCAATTAATTGGATGGTTCAGATGTTTAGTGTCTCTATCATGTGATAACTATGAAGAACTAGAAAATATATTTGTTGTTGATAACGATTCAATTGCTCAAAATGGACACTCTGATTCTTCACAAAATGAGATTACAAATGATAATCATTGTGTTGGAAATGCTCCAAATTTACATAATGCTGATAAAGTTGAAATTCAACCAGATGCACAATCTATCAACAACAATTTATTCAACCACAAAATGACAACAATGCAGAGTCTACTGTTGAAATAAATTCACAATCTGTTGATATTAAATTGAAAATTATGGAGCAAATCAATAATAATCTACAGATCAGATTGGTTGGATTGATTTTGGGCTGTTGGGAGAGTTCTAGGGTTTTACTAAGAGAGTGACAGAGGGCAACAGGAACCCATGGAGGCATAGGGAGGAGGGAGCTCCACTCCCTCCTACAGTAATATGGTATCAAATAGAGGAAGAGGAGGGAAAAAGAACAAACCTCCATAACCCTTGGAGGTCAAAAAAAAAAACATCGAAACTCAAAATGCGGAAGGCAACAAAATCCATGCAGATCAAGGGACCCATGAGGAAGACTGTCAGGAGGAGAAAGAGGAAGACAAAGGTTAGGAAACAGAGAACAGAGCTAAGATGGGGCCTTGTAAACCCAAGACCATAACTAAACCTTGGGTTATTCTGAATGATCCATCTCTGCAAGTACACATGGATCACATGGCAAACTATGGCATCATATGCAAAGTTATGGGAATCTGGCCATTAGAGAAAGCGTTGTACACTTGGATAGAATACAACTGGAAACCAAAGGGGGAGTTAAATATACATCCTGGATCCAAATGTTTTTTTACTGTGGTGCTTATGAACATGGAAGACAAAGACAAAATTTTTGAAGGAGGACCATACTTCTTTGTAGCTGTTGGTCTCTACATGCAACCATGGACGATGAACTTCGTGCCAGAATGAGAAACCTTCACTTGGGTACCAATATGGATTAGACTATACTCCTTACCTTTAGATTATTGGATGCCAGCGTCTTTAAAAGCTATAGGCAATAAATTAGGTCATTTCTTAAAAATTTCAGAGGCAACTCTACGGGGAAAATATACATCCTATGCACGTATATGTGTGGAGATGGACCTATCAAGATCCCTTCCAGATGAGGTTATTCTAGAAGTCTATGATGAGGAATAGGTTCAAACAGTTGACTATGAACATATCCCGTTCAGATGTCACAAATGTCATGAGCATGGGCACCTCTCCAGAGACTGCCCTCTTAATATAAGGGAGGAAACCTTAAATACCAGCAAAGGCAAAGACCAGTTAGGTTTCATCAAAGTAGGAGGAAAATGAAAAGGAGGGGCAAGGAAGACACAAAAGAACCCTATTGCAAATGATAAAAAAACAAAAAGTTACAATAGTTTTGAGATTTTAGGAGAAAAAGAAGCAAATGGTGGTGATCAAGAGAGTCCAGAGAGTGAGAAAACAAGGGGGAAAGGAAAAGAGACCAGCATGGAGTTCACTTAGGAATATAATGAACATACAAAGGACCCTTTGAGTACCATGGAAATAGAAAAATACCAAGAAATGACTCAAAGTGAAAGTGGTATAGAGGATCAAGACTTACAATAGATCCTGGAAAGGGAGAACCTAGAGCTAGAAAAGATTCTAGAACAAGGAGGAAACCTGGGAGTAAACTTCATCCCTCAGGAGGATGTGGACAAGGTCCAAAAGATATTCCTTAACAATTCACATCAAACAGCTGTAGGAGTCAAACGAGGACATGACAACCAGGAAAAAAATGGACTTCCTCAATAGGATTAATAACAGGAAAACTAACAAAGAATCTAGGCAAGAGGAGGGGAAGAAAAATATAGAAAGAACTACTACTGGAGTGTGGAAAACTCATGATTAACTCTGGAAGGATGAAATACCTTTCCAGTTACTCCTTTATAACCCCCCCCCCCCCCCCCAATGAAAATCACAACCTGGAACATTAGAGGACTAGGGAGAAGAAGAAAACAGAGGAATCTAGGTAAAAGGATCAGAGAGGAAAAACTTGACATAGTATTCATAAAGGAAACAAAATGCTCATTGGAGAGGATATGTGAAAAACATAGCAAATGGTTAAATAGATATGAATACCTTGAATTCAAGGCAAATAAATCTGCTGGTGGCATTCTCACCCTATGGGATCCACAGAAATTTGGTGTGATTGATGTGGAGGCATCCAGACATCACCTTTCTCTGATTTTCCAACCAGTGGGTGACAAACAATCTTACATGATCACCAATGTCTATGGTCTGCAACCAATGGAGGACAAACTTCAACTCCTCACAACACTGGAGGATATGAAGAAGAGATACCCAGCTCTATCCTGGATTCTTGGAGGTGATTTTAACATAACAAAATCACTCATGGAGAAGAAAGGAGGAACCAAAACACTTGGTAGAGACTCAGTTGCCTTCTAGAACTTCATCACCAACATGAAATTGGTTGATATGGAAACAAGCAATGGAATCTTCACTTGGAATAACAAAAGAGGGGGCCCTACCCAAGTAGCCTCCAAATTGGACAGATTTGTTGTTTCAGAGGAACTTCTTCTCAAGGGAAGCAGCATTACTACACTCATACTACCTTTTGGGGGTTTAGATCATTGGACTATCCAATTGGAAGCTTCTCTTTTTAGCAAACCAAGGAACACCCCCTTCAAGTTTGAGAACCCTTGGCTTACACATTAAGATTTCCTCACAAACATTGAAAAATGGTGGAAGGAAGAGCTACACCTTCAAGGTACAAAGATGTTCCTTCTACATTGCAAGCTCAAACACATTAAAGGTAGACTCAAAGAATGGAATAAAAAGGAATTTGGTAACATCTTAAAAGCTAAAGAAGATGTGGAAAAGAAACTAAAGGAAATAAATTAGATTCTTATCACAAAAGGCTATACAGATGAAATGAAAGAAATGGCAGAGTCACTCTAGAAGGAGTGGGACAACAAATGTCTTCAAGAGGAAATATTCTAGAGACAGAAATCCAGATTAAAGAAGGGGAGAGAAACACCAAATTCTTTCATAGATCCACCATAGCTCACAGAAACAACAATAGAAGTGTGAAACTTATAGATCAGCATGGAATAGAGAGAAACACTCATGTAGAGATGGAGAAGGTTTTACTCTAGCATTTTCAAGAAATTGTTGAGGAAACCATGGAAGACAAATACTATTTTATGAAAAGATTTACTCAGTTAATTCCTAAATTGGTTACCAGAGAAGATAATTACAATCTCAACAAACCAGTAACAGAGGAAGAAATTGAGGAAGATGTGAAAGAGATGCAAAATGTGAAAGCACCAGACCTGGATGGCTTTAATATGGAATTTTTCAAAGCTTGTTGGAGGATAATGAAACAAGACATCCTGGAGGTAGTGGAAGACTCTCAAAGATTTAAGAAAGTCCTAAAGGTGCTCAGCCTTAATCCCTAAACAGGAAAAGGCCACCTCTCTAAACAGATTTAGACCTATAGCATTATGCAATGTGATATATAAAATTATATCCAAAGTCATTGCCAACCATCTCAAACCACTCCTCCCAACCCTAGTGTCAGAGGAGAAAATGGGCTATGTGGAAGGAAGAAAAATTCTAGATAATATAATTCAAGCACATGAAATGGTTCATTCACTCATTACCAACAAATAGGCAGGAATGATAATGCAACTGGACATCGCAAAGGCCTATAACAAACTTAGTTGGTCATACATAAGAGCAATATTAAAAGCCTATCGATTTGATTACAATTGGATTAAATGAGTTATGGCACTAGTTACCACTGCCAGCTTTTCAATTCTTCTCAATGGCTCTCCTTCCAAAACCTTCAAGCCTTCTAGAGGTCTCAAGCAAGGAGATCCTCTTTCTCCTTTCCTTTTCATTCTAATGATGGAAGGGTTAGGGAGAGAAATTAGAGCTCCTAAGGAGGAAGGGAGAATTCAAGGTCTGAGACTCACTCAAGCTGGGGACAGGGTGACACATCAACAATTTGTGGATGATACTATGCTTCAAGGCACATCCACTGTCAAGGAAGCCAAAGCATTCAAACAGATTCTGAGTGAGTTTTCTAGAGAAGCAGGCACAGAGGTAAGTCTTACTAAATCAAAGATTTATTTTTTCAATATTGATATTTCCATACAAAGAAATCTTTCTAGAATTTTGGGCTTTCAAAGGGAGTCACTGCCTGCAAAATACCTGGGAGTTCCTCTCACCGACAAACCGTTACACAAGGATATTTGGGAGCCTATTCTTAATAAGCTAAAAGATAAGATTAGCAAATGGACAAATAGAGCACTAAATCTAGCAGGGAGACTGATTCTCACTAAGGCTATCCTCCAAAGTATCCCTATCTATATGATATCTGCCATTCCAGCACCAACTGGTGTAATTACTAATATAAGAAACATTCAGAGAGACTTTCTCTAGGGGAAAGGTGAAGAAAAGAAGAAATGGGCCCTTGTGACATGGGACAAAGTATGCAAACCTAAGTCCCATGGTGGCTTGGGTCTTCATGACCCAGGAATTCTTAATAGAGTTCTTGGTGCCAAAACCTGGTGGAGATGGATAAAAGAAATACAAGCCCACTGGGCAAAAATTTGGAAGCAAAAATATGTCAAAGAATGGCAGGAGAAGAATCTAATCAGAATGATAGGACAAGTAAAAGGTTCTGCAATTTGGAATAGGGCATGGGAGAACACGACCCTAGTCCAAAATCACAGTTTTTGGGAGATCAGAATTGGAAACCTGGCTTGGTTCTGGGAGGATAACTGGAAATAGGAGGACAATCTCCGAAGTGAAGAATCAACAGACATTCACAACAATACCATCAACAAAGGATTAAGGTGGGTAAGTGACTATTGGGACCTATCAAGGAAAAATGGGAAATGGAGAACATGGAAACTTCTAGATTATAGTGGAATGGGCATGCTACATACTCAAGCTATAGCCCTTAAAGGTCTTTTAGACAAGAGACAAATCTTAAACTCAAACTTGGATGATCAACTAAGATGGGGAAAGAACAAGGTAGGTCTCTTCAACCTTAAGGAAGCCAAAAAGATAGATTCAGGGCTTAACATTCCAAGCATTGATAAGACATGGAAAGAAATCTGGAAAAATCCTCATTGGATGAAAGTCAAACTGTTCAAGTGGCTAGTTCAACAGGGCAAGATTTGACATGGGATAACCCAAGAAAAAGAAGCTTTTTTGGCCCCCCAATATGTCACTTATGTAAAAAACAGGAAGAAACTAAAAATCATCTCCTGAATAGATGCACTTTCACTACAATACTTTGGAATTGGGTAGGAGAAGTCTTCGAGCAAATGGACAGAAATGTAAATGACATCATTACTACTTTGAAGAATTGACAGAATTCTTTTTCAAATAATGAGATCATTAACTCCACCTGGATGCTAACCCTAGGATTCATAATCTAGAATGTCTAGAAGGAGCGCAACAACAGGATTTTCAAGGAGAAAGCGAGTCCGGTGAGCAGCATCCTTAAGCTAATCCTTAAAAATCTCAAATAGACTATTCATATCCTAGGAGGTGCAGCTACTGCAAACCCTTTGGACAAAGACAGGCTAGAATATTTGAGAAGTTAGAGCTCAATATTCATCCCTCTCAGGGTTCTATGCAGATCAACAAGAATACCTTTGCAAAAAAGTCTTCATGGCAACCCCCTTCACATGGCTTTTTAAAATTTAACATAGATGGGGCCTCAAAAGGGAATCTGGGAGAAGCATGTTATGGAGGGGTCTTGAGGGATGAGGAAGGAAACATACAATTCATCTTCCACAGTTATCTAGGAAAGGAAACCAATAATATGGCTGAGCTCATGGCAATGGAATTATGCCTGGAAATATTGTTTAAGTACAACATTCACAATGTCATCAATGAGGCTAACTCAAAATTAGTCATTAACTCAGTGAAGAGGATAAATGTTGGTGCTGCTCCAGAGAAAATCTCAGAACACCGGTGGCTTCTGCAAGTCTACCAGAGAATATAAGCACACCTAAGAATGCTGAGAACTCTTAGGTTGGTGCATGTTGCAGGGAAGCCAACAAAGTTATGGACTGGCTTGCCAATGAGGGGGTACGAAACAAAAATATTGACTTGTGCTGTTGGTGGGAGGAGGTAAAGGATGACAGGTTGAAGGAGGGATGCTCATTGAGGGCCCTCAACGATTAACAAAAGTATCAGGAAAAATCAAGATACAAAATTTTACTCCATGAAAATTATGAATAAATTCACTTCAGATGGCCTTTTAGCAGAGATGCACAATAGGTTATCGAGACAGAAGATAATTGTTCACAGGAGGAATGTTTCCATGGAAGACAAAGAAGGCAGTGGGAGAGATTACTAGGGTCAAAACCACTCGGAACCTCTGACCTGGGAGAAGTTTTCATGGAAGACAAGAAATACCATTCAGAAGGCGATGTGTGGAGATGGTTGGATAGTGATTAATGCCTTCATCGTTGGGTATTTCATGAGAAGTTGTGTGGTTTTTTTTGGTCTATGGTCATCAGATCTGGAAAGGGCGATCAACAACCACCTTTTGGTATATAGGTTGGTGGGGCCAACAGAATAAAACCATTAATGGTTTACCACCTTCATCGAGCGCCTTCCAAACCAAAGACAATTTTAAAGAAAATCCAGCGATTCCACTAAGGAATCAACATGTGGCAGAGGACCGATAAACCAAACCACCTTCATCACGTGGTATTGAGTGGGATTTTTAAGCCACGCGATATTTACTCTAGCCGTTTGATCAAAAGGAATAGATCAATGGTCAGAGTTGATTGTGCAACTTTAAGGTTTTTCGTGTACAAGTGTGTGGTCCGATTTGATCTATGGCCATCAGATCTAGAGAGGGAAGATCAATGGAAACCTTTTGGTATGCAAGTTGGTGGGGCTGATATAATAAAACCACTAATGGTTTACCACCTTCATCAGGTGCCTTCCAAACCAAAGAAGGTTTTAAAGAAAAGCCAGCGATTCCACTCAGGAATCAACACATGGAAGAGGAACGATAAAGCAAACCGCCTTCATTGTGCAGTATTCAGCGGGCTTTTTAAGCCACACGATATGGACTCTAGTCGTTGGATCAAAAGGAACAGATCAACAGTCAGAGTTGTTCTTACAACTTTAAGGTTTTTCGTGTGTAAGTTTGTGGTTCATTTTGATCTATGGCCATCAGATCTAGAGAGGGAAGATCAACGACCAACTTTTTTTGTGCATGTTGGTGGGGCTGAAAAGATAAAACCACTAATGGTTTCCCACCTTCATCGGGCACCTTCCAAACCATAGACAGTTTCAAGGAGAATCCGGTGATTTCAGTCAAGAAGTAACACGTGGCAGAGGACCAAAAAAGCAAACGGCCTTCATTGTGAGGTATTTAGTGGGCTTTTAGGCCGCGCGATATGGACTCTAGCCATTAGATAAGGAAAAGAAGATCAACGGTCAGTGTTGATGGAGCAACTTTAGGGTGTCTTGGTGACTTCGCCCCTACATGGGTCATTTCTTGACTGTTGGATTGTTTGAAGACTATTCCTTGGTCGGTTTTTGAGAGTGGACCTTGGTTCCACTAGCCCATTCTTGATTCCAAAACAGTCTAGGCTCTGTCTCTGTATGATTTTTGGAGGTTTTTGTTGGGTACATTGGGTTTTTTCACTCCCCTTTGAGGAAGTTTGTGCCTCGGGGCATCTGTTGTGACATGTGTAAAATATTTTTTTACCTAAGTTAATAGAAGGACCGTCTCTTGCTTAAGCAAAAAATACAATAATCTACAGATCGATCAAATACATGAAGAATTTGAATTGTCTATTTTGGAAAATCAGAAATGATTTATGCATATAGAAACCTTTAGTTATATATATTCAACTTCCTATTTTTCTCTCTACCCTGATATCTTTAACAATAATAATCAATCAACAGTTCTTTTAAATATGAATTTATTCTAGAAAACAGAAGAACTGATATTAATAATATATTATTAATTTTTTATCTTGGTAGAGAAAATTTAATTAATAATTCAATAAATAATCATGAATATTCTCTTAATTTGGTATTCAATTATTTGCATGGTTCTTATTTATTTAATTCGGAGGAAAAGAATGCTTATGAAGTTACTTATGATGATGACCTGGAAGATGAAAATGATCAACCTATTTTCTCTTTAGAGATGGTTTTGTTTGATTCCTTAGGTGAACATATTTTTGAAGATAAAGAGAAATTTAGTCAAGGATTTAGTTCGGTCAATTCTAATTTTCAAACATGCAGTCATCATAGTTTTTGGCATTCAAGATCTTATTCCAATTTTCGATTCCTATGATGATGGAATTCCCTTTTTGGATCATAAGTTTGAAATCTTCCCATTCCCACAAAAGAATGCAAACAATGAGTTTAACTTTATAATTTATATTGATAATTGTGGGAAAGAAATCTTTGCAAATATGTCCCAACCATGTTATACAATTACTTGTAACATTAGTGTAAACTGTAATGTGCTTCATTTTTAGTTCCTTCAGTTTTAATTCATTTTTCTTTCGAATTTCATTTTTAAACTTTTGAGCACATTGTACTGACAATTCGAGCATTTGAACTCTAGACACTCATCAAGTACATTAATAAGAATATATGAAAATCAATTTTAGAATTTCAAGCATGAACATCAGCTACTTTTTATTTTGAAATTTTATTTGATGATCATGTTTGCCCAATATATTTTTGATTTTGAAATAAGTGTTCAACAAACTCAAGTTCTCGAGAGTGTACCATTTCATTTTGGGCAGCAATGGAGTACTTCTAGAAACATTTTAAATGTTCATCCATACTTTATCAATCCATTTGAAAAACATCTGGAAGTTCCACTTCTCCATAAGATTTCTAATTTTGCTAGTGTTCAACAGACTTGAAAATTAAAAAAAAAAAAATCATTCAATCCAACACTGATGTTTCCTTTTCCTTTGAACTTATTCCAATCATTCACTGAAATACATGCTCATTTTTATGATAATGTAGGCAGAATTTTGAAATACATTTGAGGATTATTTTTGTAAATAAGTTTATCTCTCTAAACTTGTTAGATGTACAAAGTAGGTTGAATTTTTCTTTTAATAATTTAGTTGCATTTTTTCTCCTGCTATTTGACCTGTACATACATACAAGATTTAAAATGAGAGAATAGTTACATTGGAAATATAATTATACCTAGTCGTGTTTCTTTCATGTAGTTAGGATTAGGAATAAATTAATTTAGTTTTAATTCATTTCTTGCTTTTATTGATTTAATTTTTCCAAATTTGTAATAAACATGTAATGAGTCTATGATGCAAAGAGTGTTATTGAAAATTCAGTTTTCAATACATAATAATTGTTATATGATCACTTTCATCACTCTTATTTCCTAATATGAAGCTAACACAAATTAATAGCTCATTACTTAGCATTTTAAATTGAATAAATATATGAGGTTTGAACATATGCAAATTTTGAGAAATGAATGGAAGAACTTGAAGATTCATGAGATAAAATTGCAATCAAAATTCTTCTAGGTATGTGTCCATATGATCATCTTCATCTATTTTCAATTTCTCTTTTCTATTAGTTTATTTCTTATTTTTGTTTTGTTTCTTTTGCATGTCTTCATTATCTTGATTGGATACTTGATTTTTTAGCTTTATAATAAAGCAAGCAGTCAACCCATTCCAGATCACTGACATGTTCAGGGAAGTATTTGTTTTTCATCAAAATATTGGTATTCTATATTATTTCTTTTTTTTCTTATTTCCTTGCTTCACAAATACACAAGATGAGCCAATAATCGTTAATGCAACTGAAATTGAATGTTATACTTTTTCTTTTCCAACAAAGGAAATTGCAAAAAACTTGCAACATATGATCTTATCTAGTGACTTTATCTCTAACCCTTTTGAATCTTAAATTTTCCAAGTTGAGTTGAACCATTTCACTTCACTCATTCATCTTTCATCCACATTAGTCACATTCCTTTCTACTGAAATGACTAAGAGCCTCGAACTAGTAAAGATTGCTGTTCTGATCCTTTGTTATTCATCCTTCTAAGATTTCCATTTTTCTTTGTTCTGAGCCTTTTAATTTCTTAGATTAGTGAGTTATCAGATTATATAATATTGTTGGTCTCTGGTTAATTCATCTAATACTATATAGTTTGACTAATCAGTTCATCATGATGTTTGATAGCTTTGCTGTATTTTTAATTATAATTTCATCAAATTAAACCATTCACTCATTGGGATGACTTTGTGACTTCGGGGATATACATTCTTCATGGTCTATGCACATGGGCCTCTTTTTACTCTTCTCGGTAATCTTCCTAGCTAATAGAAGCTTCGTCACTTGTGGTTTGTTTATGTTTCTGCCTTTGTCCCACTATTAGATGCCCATTTCATTATCTCAGTCATTTTTTAGTAACATTTTCATTTGCTTTTCAAAGCACTCTTGAGCAACCACTAGGGTAATGCAACAATTGGTAAGGAATATAGAACAGGCAAATATAATGGATCATGGTAAAAACATGTTTGATTTCTCTTATATTTGAGCTTTGATATATCACTCTATATTTAGCATGCAAAATTTCAAGACCTCTCCATCTACACATATCCATTACACTGTTTTGGACTTGGTCTCGATTCTTGATCATTTATGAGAATCATGGAGTGAATATGAAATTTGAAATATTAAGAGAATAATTATCGCTACAAAATCACATCATTATCATTCTCATTTCTGATGGATTTTATTTACTTCAGATTCCTTGGACATAAAACATTATTTTCCTTTAGTTTAGAGCTTGTCTTAGTTTAGATTTAATAAATTATGATTTTGGGTTAATAAGATTTCAAAAAATTCAACTTCTTCTTGCTTTTAACTCTAATTAAAATAAGAAGTTAAATTTATTGGATAAAATGATATCTCTCAGGTAAGATCAAACAGTATTTTCCAATGGTAAGTTCCATATGCCCACTTTCTTTCATTTCCATTTCTTTACTTTTGGTTTCAATTTTGTTTTTAGTTTTTGTTGATATAAAACTCTATTTTCCAGCTCTTCATAAAAAATTTCACACCTCTACTAGATTAGATTTGGAGTTCATTCTCCTTGATTGCTTTCAAGTTTTTTGGAGAAGCAATAATGATTTTCATAAAGTAAGATAGACTGGGGAGTTTAAAAACCTTTAGTTTGTTTCTTAATAATCATTTTTATAAAAAAAAAAAAATAAAAATAAAAAAAATAAAATTAAAAAATAAATAAAAAATAAATAAAAAAAATAGTTAAAATTCTTTTATACATGATTTTTTTTGAAACAAGAAATTTGCAAGCATGCAAAGACTTATCATTTAGCTTATTATCTCTCATCATTGTTATTCACCCTTTAATTTCATAAACCTAATTGTTTATAACTCCACATGATAAAATTTACTAGATTTTCAACAAATGATGAACACACATATTGTTTTATTGTTTTATTCATTTGTAGAGACATTTTATAGTTAATATTGATAGAGTTGGTTCTTTCAATTTGGGATTTTTCTTTCAACTTTTGCTTTCTTCATTCTTACATTTTTTGGAGTTTGTTGATTTATTTTTTTACTTCAATTTGGAGTTCTTTTCAATTTGATTTCGGTTATGGTTTGATTTTGGTGACTCTGCCATGATTTATGTGGAAGGTTTTTTCCTCACCCAACAATATTTGGCATACATGAGAAATTTTTGCTCTGTTGATTTCATGAATTTCATTTATCATTAAAGGTATATCTAAATGGAACCATAAATCCTTCTTGCTTTAAAAAAAAAATTCATAGAGGAACACACATTCTTTATAAGTGATATAGTTCACCTCTTCAAAGAAATAACAGACCTGAGTTTAACTCAATGGATCTCTCCCTCCCCTCCACTTTATAAAATCCTGTGATTGATAGTCGTGGGAAAATAATTTGGAGTCAACATTGTGAAAGTATTATATCCATTAACGTAAGTCTCTATTACCATCCCACCTATTTCACTTAGGTACATCATAAACTAAATCTCGCAAAAGGTTGATTAAAAGAGGAAGCATGGTAAATATAAGAAAACCCGTTGAGGCTATGGATGCTCACTAGCAGTGGGGCTATGCTTGTATGGCATAAAATAAAACTTTGTCGAGGTACTATTCAGGCTCGCTGGAAGCGAAGCGATGTCAGATACCATTCATAACAATGGATATATGCTTTATCGAAAAGGTCCTATTTGTGCCTTCTTCTTTTTTTCATATGAGGTAATCTTAAAATAAACGTTTTCTAAAATTTGGATTCATGATTCTAAACTAAGCTTGTTTTGAGTACTTATCTTTTCAAGCTTATATTACTTAATTCATTAATGTGGAATCCATGAAAATGTTTTACGGTTAGACAATTTCGTGGAATCCATTATTTTTAACCTTTGGGTAAATTAAAGTTCATCATCTTTTAACCGGAGATAACTGTTTCTCCCCATGTGTCGCTATCATTGAAGAAAAAATTCAACACCTCCATTTTTTACTTATTTATTTCAAATAATGGGGACTATTTCCATTAATTTTTGGCTAAATTACCTTTTTGATATTTTCTTTTGGTTAAGTATCCTACAATTTTTCCAATTTTTCATTTTCATCACATTTCAATTTTGATTGTTTCACCGTGATTGAATTTTTTCTAGATTTCCATTGATATGTGTTTCATCTCATTTGGTTACACGGTTTGCAAATGGTGCTCATCTAGAGCTTGATAATTTTTACTGCCTAGACTAAAAATATGCAAATGTATATTATTTTAATTTTTCTAAATTAATTAGTAATTGATTGTAAATATTAATTTCTAGTTAATATTTACTAATTATTTCATTTTTCACTAAAGATCCTACAAAATCACTACAACCAAATTGTAGAACAATTAAAATGATGTGTTTTCAAGATCTCAGTGATTTATTCCAATTCCTGATTTTAAAAGAAATTACGAAACCTAGAATCTCAAATTGCAAAGTGGATGTAGCTCATATTATCAAATTTTTAATTACCAAGTGGTTGTAGTTTATATTGGATGAATCCCACTCCAAGTGGGCCACACTTCACCTCACCTCATCCCTTACTCTTTTATAAAAGTCCCGATATAAAAAATCTCGATATAAAAATCTCTGATATAAAATTCCTGAAAAATAAAGTGCTGATATAAAAATCCTGATATAAATATCTTGGATATAAAATCCTGATATTAAAAAAAA
The DNA here is from genome assembly GCA_000404065.3 of Pinus taeda. Taxonomy (NCBI): domain Eukaryota; kingdom Viridiplantae; phylum Streptophyta; class Pinopsida; order Pinales; family Pinaceae; genus Pinus; species Pinus taeda. The sequence continues at coordinate 26,579 of APFE030936081.1, forward strand.
TGATATAAAAAAATTATGATATATCACACCTCAATAATTGTTCGATGTCGAAAATATCAGATTTAAGAAACCTCGATCTCTGATACTCTGGTATTCCTTATGCCTACCATGCATAAAATCCTCCACCCTCCACTTCATATAAGCCCTCCTTTAATGATTCAAACCAGTTTAATGGATCCAAAGCCACTGTAAGGTTGCTAAATTGATGTTTAAATATATTTTAATTATAATTTTAATATATCTTAATGATAATCTTAATATATTTTAATTCATTTTTTAAAATTTTATATAATTAGAGTTTGTACTTAATTAAATTAAATTTTATAATTATAATTAAATAATAATTGTTAAATTAATTTAGGAATTATATTTTTGATTAAAAAATTATTTTTTGTCTACGAAACAATTTATTTATTTATTTTTTAATTTTTTTTCAGAAATCTAACAGTTTTGACACTTCAACTTTGGAAAATCATAAATTGAGTTTTACTTGGCCAAATGAGGCCCGTGATGGCTCGTTGGATTAATAAAATCATCAAGAATATCTATGAGATGGTTTCATGACCATATTCAGTAATTAGATAATTCTAAAATTAGAAAAAAAATCAAGCTTTGAATTTGTGACCAAAGTTAATTTTCTGAGTTTAATTTTTTGCATTTTCATTTGCTCATAACCTACGTTGAGTGCAGATCCATTCGACTATATTATCTTTGACCAATAATATATTTACAAGGATCAATGGAAAGCTCAAATTTCCTTTTATTTATTTATTTAATTAAATTTGATTAGAGATGTTTGTTTTCCAGATTTGATATTTTTATTTTAATTTGCATTTTAATTTAATTTTGATTGATTTTAGGCAGGAGAACAGTTGAGGAATTGAGGAAGAGAATATTTAAATCAATAGAATTTCTCCAATAAGAAGCAAAAAATAATTTGGACCAATAAAAAATTGTTGGGGCAGATTTTTTGTTTAACAACTCTCCTATTTGGAATTAATTTTTGTATTTATAAATAGTAGTTTGTAGAATAGACAATGGGATCCTCTCTTCTCCAATTTTGTAATTCTTAAAGCACTATTGTAAGGGATTTTCAAGTTGTAGAAGTAGGAGGAGAAAACCTAGATCTGAGTAATTGGGTTTGGTCTTTTTCAATTTGAGACTTTGTATTGGAAGCAGAGCTTGCACTATTGCGACTCTTTCTTTTAGCAGCATAGTTTATGATTTGAGATATATTGTTAGAGATCAATTCAAGTAACATAGCAAGAGACCAAGTTTTAATCAGTTTGTATTTAAATACTATTATTTTTTAATGCAAATTTCATTTTTTTAATGACAGATCTGCGTAAAATGTCTTTCATATTGAGCACTATTGTTTAATGTGAATATGAAAGGTTTTTTTTTAATTAACTATCTAGTTCATTAGCTTCATATATCTGTTGTTAATCTCATCTTTTGCTCTTATAATTAAATCAGATTTCTTAGTAACTATTTACTTAGAAATATGCTATGTAAATTAGATTTAATTACTATCAACATTAAGAGAATTATTTCCTAATGCTTTTAGTTGATCATTCATCGTTAATCGGTCTCTAATCAGAGAATGTTTTGTTAATTATAATATCAGCTAGTAGAATTATTTTATTAGTTAGATATTCATCTAAAAAAAGGCATGTTAAAATCCCAACCATTTAGTTACTTTTCTCTCGATTGGGTTAGATCTATATCTCCCTAATCAAGCTAGGCTTAGGATCTCTTTATTTTTTTCTTACATTCTAGGATTAATTTTCATTTAAATTTAATTATACATTTCTAGAAGTCCTCTTATGAAAGAGGAAAACTTTAGTTGTGGCTTGGGTGAGCCCTAGACCAACTTAAGGATCACTTTCTTGCCAAAGGTATGCAATAGGTATGATCCACGACCTATTTTAACCAGTTGGAACCACCATTTCAGATGAAAAAGGATCTTCTCTAATGTCCAGACCAGGTGGCTTTCCCCCAATGTTGAGATGGACATTCCGAGCCTACAACTGGTGGGTATGTAGGTATGTCAGTTAATAGTTTTTATAATAATTAGGGTTATGTAAATGTTTGTTAGTCTATGGTTGTTGCGATTACATGTATGATAGATGTTATTTAATCAATGTGATCATATGTACATGCGTCGATTAGTCATGAAGGATAGTAAATTGTTGTTATATGTATTGTGGTCATCTGCATGATGGTTATGGTCATTGTACTTAAGATATTGATGTTATATGTATCATGATAATCTGGATTGGTTATGCAGATGATTATGGTTATTATACTCATGTATGATTCAATATAATTATGATATTATGTCGCACTAATCTATACTGACTTATGCAAATGTGATAGCCTCCCTTGAGATACATTGAGGAATGAGTTTGATTATGTCATCTATTTGGTATTTGGGTGTTTAATTATGCCATCTAGTTGATTTATCTAACATGGTACATTTATAGTTTTTTGAATGTTTGATTAATTGCATGATATGAGTACGTGTCTATAATATTGCCTAAAGGAATGATCTTGTTTTAAGATGGTTGCACTAAAACATAATGTGTTGAGACAACTGATATGTACTTAAGTATAAGCGAGTTTTAGTTCTAGTATTATGACTAATAACTATGATTTGACTTTTTATTTTGGCAATGTTGTTAATCTTGGTAAAATATAATTAATAGACATGATGTCTTGATCTTTGGAACATATGATTGACATGTGTGAACAACTACTGGGAAACATGCTTGGTAATAGAATGTCAAGGTAACAATTAATTTGTTTATATAACTAACAGATTGGTGATGTGATAGTACATAATAAGATTCAATTGCAACAAGGCAAGGTTAAAAGAAATGAATTGGGTGAGAATTCTTTTGGATATGTTTGGAAATAAAAATTCCAAATGAATGAGTTCTTTGCATGAATACAAGAATTCTTCTTAGCCTAGATTTTGTTTGACATTATGTGGATATATTTTATATTCCTAAACATGTATTTGTCATGTATAACAACAGGTTTTTAGTTATGGTTGGATCTGTCAAGTGAATGGAGTCCCTTGATAGATTAAATATGTACAAGCTCAGTTATAGGTCAGCGTGTTGGGTTCAACAAGGTAAGGTAACCGGTATATTGTTTTATTTATTTATACATTGACAGTTATGTGTTTATGAAAGTATGATGCAGGGGATTGCCTAGAAAAAGAGACTGCCATGAAATCTTGAAGAAGGCTCGAGTTGAGCTGTTCCTTGGAAGCATTGGGAACCAATGGGTAATTGAGTCATGGTGTTTATTGTTAATTTTGTGCTTTCAACCTTTTTTTATTTACTTGCATTTGATCTACAATTTCATTTATGTTGGGTGCAAGGTCTTGCCACTTTGTTTGTGGCATCATATTGTTATTGGTTTTCATGGTTTCTTCTTATTTGTTTCTTGTTCTTTCCTTTTATGTTTTTAGGGTCTTGGGACTTGATTTGGGAAAGAGGAAATTTAATGCAGCTCAAGGAGAATTGTGTTGAGCCCGACAGGTAGTGTAAGACCCGGATAAAGCTTTGTGCGTGTATAAGGAAGTTAAAGGCAAGAGTATGATAGCTAAATGGATTGGTTGGGCCCATTGAGGTAAATGGAAGGTGGTAGGACAGTCATGAGAAAGGTAATAAAGAAAGGTAAAGTAAATGGATTTGATTTGTCAAATGCCTTGGCTAAGTTGGGGATTGTTTTTATCAATGTTGTGCATGATGTACATGGATAAAGAGGGTTCTCTTAACCTTGACCTTATGATATCTGGTCATTATGTCGTGATCATGATTATGTTGTTGTCTCTATGTGTATACATTTATGTATGTATGTATGTCATTGTCTGATGGGGTCATAAGAGATCTTGATTATTTTATGCTAATTTATATATATATAATAATATATATATATATATATATATATATATATATATATAATATATTATATATATATATATGTCATTGTCTAATAAGGTCATCATGGATCATGCTTGTGGAGGAATGATTTCTTATGCAAGTGAATGTCATGAAGAGGTTCTTGGTCTTATGAGGAATCAAGTGGGAAAATTAGCCCTGTGAAATCCATGAGGTCAGTATCATGTGAATATGAATTGATATTATGTGATAATAATATGTCTATGATATGGCAGGTAATGCTAAGGGGTACACTAGCGGAATGAAAGCAATGTGATATGTGGCATGCTGGGGCAAGCATGGATGGTGGAAAGACACTAGAAGAATGGTTTCCTAGTAGAGATAGTGTAGTCTTTCGATGTGGAGTACTACTATTGTGTATATGTTGTGCATATTGTACATGTTATATACATACGGTATTGTGTATATATTGTGTTGTGTACATGTCGTTTATGCAGTGTTGTGTACATATGGTGTTGTGCACATGTTGGATATGTGGTGTTGTGTATGGTGTTGTCCACATTTTGGATATGTGGTGTTGTGTACATATGGTGTTTGTGCATGTTTCATATGCATTGTTGTGTACATATGGCATTGCATGCATGTTGTATATGTGGTTCTATGTACATGTAGTGTTGTGTGCATGATTGTACATGTGGTGTTGTGTACATGTTGTACATCATGTGCTATGTGTAGGTAGTGTTGTGTAAATGTCGCGCATATGGTGTTTTGTACATTTCATATTGTGTACACGTCGTGCATTTGGTTTTGTATACAAGTGGTGTTATGTACACGTTGTTCAAGTGGTGCTGTGTACATGTGGTGTTGTGTACACATTGTGCAGGTGGCACTATGTACATGTGGTATTGTGTACACATCATACACGTTATGTTGTACATGTGTGGTATTGTGTTGTACTTTGTGTACATATATGTATTGTGTTTTATGTTGGGTGTATGTATATGTATTGTGTTATATGCCGAGTGTATGTGTATGTGTACTGTGTGTATGTGTACGTGATTGAAGAGGAGAGAAGGGACTAAGTGCTTTTTGGGTGTGGCAGCCAATGCAGTGTGTGTACGAAAAGGAAAAAGGACAAAGATAGAAGAAAATGACTGATTAAATGATCAATATCACTATTTTATTTTAGTTTTATTACGCATGTGATCTATGATTCTTATTTATGATGGTTACATGTCATATATGATTCTAGTTCATGATGATTGCATGTTATTTATGACTTTTATCTATGATGGTTGTGTTTTGAGCTAACCAGAGGTGATATGTTTATACATGATGATTTGGTCAAGAGTTGGTTTGGGTTGTTGTGATTGGAAGTGAACATAAGTGCAAGTGTGCCTTATTGACGGGCCACCAATGAGGTATGATTTGAATTTTTTTTTTTTTTTGAATCTAATGGCAATTATGTGCTTGGTATAGGAAATCATGGAAATTCCCAGATTGGGTGGTTGAAACTGACTACAAGAATTAGTAGTGTCAATGAAAGGAATTGAAACAGGCAGTGGTATGCTGGTAAAGCACTTTAGGAGCAATGCTATTATGGGACATCAGTACCCAATAGTGTCCATTGATTTCCATGAGCATGATATGACTGATATGATGGTTTTAAGGTTGGGATATGCCTTAGTTTTTGGAACATCTGATGTGAGGAAACCTTTCCAAGGGAGGGGTCTCTCGAGGGACTGTATAGGAGAGAAGGGGATGCCCACAAAACTTGGAAGGTGTGTGATTTCATAGAACAGGGGAACTAGATTGACCGAGGGGTTGTGTAGTAGAGAAGGGAAGGTTGGGGAATGTATTTGTTTTGATCATTAGCATTGTCAAATGGAATCAAAATCACATTGGGAGTGCGCCCTGGATCAGTGATTCCATAACTGTTCACTAAGAGGACAAGTGGCACAATATAATGGCATTAGATATTGGATGTAGGTTGGACCTTGGCAGTGGATTTTGGATTTCCTTGGAAGGATTTGAATCCTTTTATTACTTTTTAGGGTGGAAGTGTGAGCCTATGGATTCCCTTGTTGATTGATATAGACATAATATAATTTTATTTGTTGGTTGATAAAATGTGCATATGTATATATGTGTATATTATTGTAAAATACTATATTGAGATAGATTTATAAAGCTCCATAGATAGTATGATTATATCTTGGTCGAAGAAAATGTGTATGAGCATATATGTGGTCGTTATTGTAAATACCGTAATGAGTGGTGTTATAAAGCTCTAATAAATGGTATGATTGTCATGTTTTCAACATTGATCATTGTAAATACCAAAATGAGCTATGTTATAAAGCTCCATAAGATGTATGTTTTTTTTCAATGGTTTACAAGTTTATAGGTGTCATTGAACATAGAGGACGGTGTTCCCATAAGGCGGAGGGTGTTGTAATAACCCTGGTTTATTTTCCGTGGAAAAATAAAAAAATAAGACCAAGGTCATGGGACAAGTATTCCAAACTGGATGTTGGGGAAAACATCCTATTCCATGTTCATTTGGTTTATTATGGCTAAATAAATTGACAAAGTCATTGGAAAAGGCAAAGAGACATTAATTTGAATTTTATTTATGGAAATAAAGGAAACTTAGTAGAGAAAGGGAGATGAAAGGTCACATATTTACATGTTGAAGAAATTGAAGGAAAAATAGAGGAAAATGGAGAAAATAGAGGCCTCAATGATAAAAAGGCTTCTAAGGATCAATTCATGGATTTTTTCAGTTAGAACTTTTGTCAGTTTTAGCTTGGAGATGTCTCTTCTATTATCTGCCTCTCATACTCTTGGACACTTAGATTTTTCATGGAGCACTCTTGGAGGAGTGTGGCATACTTGGGATTTGGAGCAAGAAGGAAAAGGAAAAATATGAAATCACAATCGGACAATGGGATCAACATCTACAACAGTTTTTCTTTGTAGGTATCAAGTTGCATGTATTATTTCCTTGTTATTTTTGGCATGCATGTGGTTTTTTGGTTGTTAACTATCATTGGCATGGACAATTTCCTGGATTGAAAATTGTTTTCCCTAGCCTTGCCATTTCCTAGATATCCATTGTGCTGTGGCTTTTTCCTTTTTCTTTTTTTGTTTGGTGCTCGTGTTCCTTATGGTTGTAGGTTGAGTTATTAGTTCCTAAAGTCTTGGGTCGACAAACTCTCTGGAAACCCTATAAAAACTTGGGTTGAGTTACTAGTCCTAGAAGCCTTGGTTGGAAAAATGCTTTGGAGCCCTTAGCGGTTTGAGTACTAGTCCTAGAAGCCTTGGTTGGAAAATTTCTATGGAGCCCTTAGTGGTTTGAGTACTAGTCCTGGAAGCCTTGGCTGGAAAAACACTTTGGATCCATATGGAAATTGTGGCTTGAGTTACTAGTCCTAGAATTCAAGTTGGAACACATGCTTTGGAGCCCTGGACAACTTGAATAAAGATCGATCTAGTGATGGTTAGTGATATTTGACCATGAGGTGGAAGCACTAGTTGAGAGTTGAGGTGGCTTGGCCTCTGGAAGCTCTAGGGTTTGTTTTGATTGGTTATTCCATGAGATCCCACATTGATGCTTGGAATATGGTGCAGGGGTGATTGGCTAAAAGAGATACTTGGTTCAGCCCATTTTATGGTTGGGTGGTACATGGAAGTCCCTGACTTTGTTGGATTTGCATATGTTAATAAGAGCTTATTTTCATTTGGTATTTCATGAGTAAATGTGATTGTCATTATGTGGCTTTAATGGTGGTTTCATCATTGATATTTCTCTGGTAATTTTCTAGTTATAGGCATGTTTTATGATAGACTTGAGTTATGCCTCTCATCATGTTTTGATTAGTAGATGAAATTTTAATGAATGCATGACCTAATAGATGATCTTGCATCTATTATGACGGGGCATTAGTCCTTCTTAACAATTCTCAAATAAGTATGAAAGCCATATGTTTAGATGTGCATTTATGACCTGTACATGACATGTTTATGATATGTTTGATGGAATGCCTGTCATGGACGGTAGGGGTCAGGTCAAGTCCTTGTTCAAATGTTTTCATTAGTAGCCTTATTTCATTGTTGTTTACATTTTTCTGGAAGTTTCTATTAGGTACCTATACTACTAGTGTAATCCCTTCTTATTATTAGTGCAACCCCCTTATTTTATTTTTGTACCCATATAGTCCCCATATTGTTATTATTGTGCCCCATAGAAGCCGACTATTGTTATTGTTGTTCCCTTACATTATTATTGTTATGTCGGCTCTGATTATATTATGACCCCTTAGACTCCGATATATAGAAAAAAGGTCTTGTCGTTTGTATTATCCAAGAATTACTCATTTTTGTGATGTAAAGGAGGTTTCCCCCTCGAAGAGGCTGATTTTGAAGTCATTGATCTATCTTTTCTTCTAATTTGTGAGCTAGTTACATAACTTTTCATATCAGAGGTTTGGATTCTAGGGATTCACTGCTCCAAATAGGTCATCATGGAATTTTTCATATAACGTTTTCTCTATGATGTTTCAGAAGATAACAAAAACATTGATTAGAGTTGAAATCATTCTGAACCTCTGGTCCGAATTTCAAATCTTTTCTATCTATATTTTCGTAGAAATGATCTGAGGAAGTTAGGGTTTTCGCAAGCTCCAGAACTCCATCTCAAACAGGTCATCATGGTATTTTCACTATAATTTTTTTTCTACAAACGTTCAAACTCTGAAATTCAAACCCATTTGAGCTTAAATCATGCTGAATCTTGGACCTGAATTTTGGATCTTATTTCTCTATATTTTTGTAGATATGGTCCAATACATTTATGGTGTTTATAGACTCTCGAATTACATTTCAAATAGGTGACCTTCGGAAAATTTTCATAACGTTCTCTTTGAGCATTAGATTGAAATTTAGTAAGATGTTATAGAGAGAGGATGAAATTTAATTTTCTGTGTATGTTTTCAAGTCCGAAGGTCGAAATAGTGACATGTGGCAGGTCATACAAGTTCACTCTCGTGAACTAGTTTATAATTAGGTCATCGTAGGAGATTTGGCATAACATTTTATTTAAGAATCCAATATTGATCATACTAGTGGGGTTAGGAAGAGGACTCGGAGGGCTACCACATACAAACATTTCAGAACTTGAAGATCTGAAATTACAGAGTTACATACATTTAATTATCAAGCTCATAAAAGAAAGAAAAATAATGACTCGAATAAAAAAAATAGAAACACCTAGTAAGAAAAATCGGATGGATGATTTGAAGAATGCAATCAAAGCTAAGATATTAATTTTTATATGCGCCATGGAAGCTAATATCAATGGTATGGAAACAAATTTGAAGAAAGGCATGGAAGATTTGAAGAAACACATGAAAGGTTTGAAGGAAGGTGGCACAAAGATGCCACAAGAAAGGCCTCCTAATGACAAAAAGGTAGTAGAGGAAACTCATGATGAGAAAAAAAAATGTAATCATGATCTCATAGAATCTAACATTGGATTGAAGACCCACCATATTCCAAAGATTGTTATGAGGAAGTTTGATGGCAAGGATCCCATAACATGGATACCACAGTTGGAGAAACTTTTGATCTACATGATGTGAAACTGTTACAAAAGGTACGTATTTCATATTTATATTTAGAACCGAAGCAATTTTTATGGTATAAAGGGATTTGTTCTCGTAAACCACTTGTCACTTGGTCAATTTTCATGGAGGAAATGATACCACATTATGAGGATACAAAGAGCAAGACCTTCTTTAGCAAATTGATAAGTCTCAAACAAAAGGGTTCAATGGCAGAGCACATTGAGGACTTCCAAAAATTGAATATAAGGGTAAATTATATTCTAGAGAAGTAGAGGATTAATGTACTTGTTGGGCCTACGAATTATCCTTAAAGTACATCCACTTTCACTCCATTCACACATTTTCTCACCTCTATTCCACCACCATGTCACCATATCAACTTCACTTTCATGATTATATGGATTACCTTTGTGTTTTCTGAAACATTATTAATTCTTAGTATTTTTAAGAGAATTGTTAAACTTTAGAAAATAATCTCCATATACTTATACCTAACAATTAGAATGAGTTTGTTGACATGTCTAGGTACAAAGGAAGATTCCAAGGCATATTTATCTGGCACTCTATGTTCAAATTCGAATTTCAGGAGATCATGGACCTCATGAAGAAGATCATGTACCTCATGGAGGAGATCATGGAGGATAGGGTTATGGGTCACCATTGGTTGCAAAATATGTGGGTCAAAGGAGGGAATAGTGGATTTACATTTATGAGTTTGTTATCATAGCTTTTGTATAAATAGGAGTGTTATCCCATTCATTTGTAATCTTCATTTTGTAATTTAGAATTTAGAAACTCAGTCCTTCATTTGTAATTTTAGATTTTAGAATCATTGTAATGTAGAGTTTAGGACCTCTTGGAATGTAGAACTTGGAGCTTGTAATTGCAATTTGCAATTGAGGATAAATAAAGTGGATTGGATTTTCTTCTACATTTGACTTCTTTCTAGGTGTGCTTGTGGAGCTATGGAGGGACCCCATTGCCTCACTTGCATGCTCGTTTTGTTTTGGTAAACTTTCATTTTATGTTTGTTGTGAATTTCATTAATTAAATTATTAGTTCATATGTTTGAAATATTAATGAATGACCTTTTGTAAGAAAGTATGAATGTTTCTTTCAATGAATTTGATTTGTTATTTAAAGTTTGATTTCATTAGTTTAAGTTTCTTATTCATTTGCTTGAGATATAAATCAATAGTCTCTTGTAAGAGAGCTTTAATATTTCATGCAATCAATCAAAATTAGATTTAAGTGCTTTAATTTCATTAGTTTAAATAGTGTTTTGATTAAGATGATTAGAAATTTTAATGAATAGTCTCCTATAAGGAAGCTGTAATATTTCTTACACTTGTGACAATGTATTTAGATTCAATTTTGATTAAATGACTGAATAGGTGTTGGAAATCCCAATGAAAGACCTCCTGTAAGGGAGATTTGGCATTTCTTCACCTAGATTAGTTTAGTTTGTCTCTAAGTGCATATATATTGGACAATCCTTGAAGTTTACTTACCCAGATAATAGTAAAAGAAACTCTAATTTGCATCCGCATTTTAGACCAAACATTTTGGCGCCATTGTCGGGGAGGATGATTTACAGATAGACTTAGGAAGTCATTTTTATTGCAATTTCTTTTTATGGACTGACTTGTGAAACCTGGTGATAGCAGGATCTTCATAAAGGAGTTCAAAGTTTGAGCATTTTTATTTTTATTTTCGTACTTAGTTAGATTCAAATTCAGTCTTTTGAAACCCCCCATTTCCTACTAATTCATCTACGGATGAGAAATTTGTAGATGTTAAACAAGTACTTCTTGGAAAGCAAGAATAATATCAAAGACTGATTTCAAAAGAACCTTGCGCCAATTCCAAGGATCAAACATGTTAATCCCATCCTTGCAAACAATTAGGTAAAAAAATTAAATTTAGATGTGAGTATTTCTGAATTTTTAGTTCGTATATGGCTTCACTGGAAGCATTCTTTTACCTAGAAAAAATAAATAAATAAATAAAATAAAAATAAAAATAAAAATCTTTCGAGTTAACATAGAATAGATTAGCAAAATAAAACAGATCTGTAGAGTTTTCTTTTAGTCTTGTTAAAATAATAATAATAATAATAATAATAATACAATCATCATCATTTTTCATAAACAAATTTACATCCACTCTAACCTGCAAAAATAAAATAAAATAAAAAATTCAATATGTTAGTATGCTCTCTTCCTACGCTTCGAGCGAAGATTAGAAAATATATTGATTTATTTTAAAAATTAAATAAAAAATTTCTTACCCGGAATGTGCTGGAATCATTTCTTCGAATGAGACAGATCTACATATAAACAATTCAAAATTAGTGTTTAAGGAAACAATCTGCAATAAAAATCCATTACAAGATTACACTATTCTCTGTCTCACAATTTCAAGTTAAAACTGTAAACAATTATAAAGAAATTGAAGTAGACAAGCAGCAAATAAATATTGTTTGTAAAAAGTTCTAAGAACTTCTAACAACAACATTGATATGACCTAGAGGACGTTAGCCCTCAACTCGTCCTCATTGAAAGGCCTGCAATGATTTACAAGTGGAAAATACTTGAATAATTTGTTTAAGAAAAAAAAAAACAAGTGGTAAAAGGTTTCACAATGCCTCCATGCACAATAAATTCCTAATCCTCAGAATAAATGAGATCTGAATTTGCAATCAAATTGCTTATTGCTGCCCCCTAAGCTCATAGCCTCTCGATGCAGCATCGGCCTCAACCAAAGTACAAGAATTTCATTGTGACGGATTATTTGGCAATTAGGGACCGCGTTCTTCATTTGCACGAATTTGCATTGGGATGAATTTTGCTATAGAAGCCGAGCCGCCATTTTAAAAATTAGAAATTATCATATATTTGTTACCCTTTGAAGATTTATGGTGGTTGAGCTGCTGAATCAACTAACGGGCCAAGAAAAAGTGTTATTCCTAAAGGTGTGAGTGCGTAGGTTTTCAACTGGTCACAATTACAAATTCGATTCGGCCATCAGGTGTTAAAGAGAGCTGAAGTCAGATATACATCCACAACGACATGATCGATTGAGTTAATTTCTATGTGAGAGCCACATTTATGTTTCGGGGTAGAGTTTAAATAGATCAGGAATACAATTGACGATTTGAGGCCAAAAATCACAAGCCTAGGTGATCTATCGATCAAAACCATGTTGGCTGGGGTTATCATTCAATTGCACCATCTATAGGTAGGAATTTAATCGGAAACAAGTTACTTTGAGTAGTTTCTGTAGAGATCTTCTCAGCTAAACATGCCGAACATTTTATTGAAGGTAGCGTACATGTATAGGCATCATTTTTGTTATGGCTAGTGTTATGGTTCTTTCCCTTTACATGAGATATCTGTAGGCAAGGGATATAATCTTGTTAGCTTCCACCAAAAACCATGCCTAGAGAAAACAATACCACCATTCCATATTTGCCTCATTTTTCATTAATATGTAGCATGTTCACTGCTTCCCACGTGTCATTAATCGATAGCATAGCCTACGTTATTCAGATAGACCCTAGCGGAAATCTCTCCAAAAATAATTTGTAAAATCCAGACATCAATTGTCTTCCCTAATTGAACAAATTTGATCATAGAAAATCATTTGCACTCATTCATGGTAGCAGCTAGCTTCCAGCTCCTAAGAGAAGCTTCACGACATACATATAAATGTTGTTGGTACACTCCATAAATGATAAAAAAGTTTAACCCATTTCAATTACGCTCCATAAATTATAAAATAGTTTTTCATGTTAGCTTTCATCTTCCGGGCTCACTTCGCTTAACAGAATTCCCTGCCTTCATGAACCTCCTACTGCTGGGAACGTAGTTATTGGATCCAGAATGGAATATAGCCCTAGCCCTGAAAAAATGAGTGAGATACGTATTTAAGCCGCCTTGTTCGTGGAATTCTGTACGAATTTGTTTGCTTCAAATTTTACATGTAGATGTCAGATAAGTATGCCAAAGGACTGGTTTTCCTTGCTATTTTCCTTCATAATGAATGTCACGCCATTTGGAAAAATTGGCATAAAAGAATCGGAAATTCAACAAATCGTTATGGCTGGCAGATTAATAGCCATTTGGTCTATCCTCGATGGCATATGATGGCAGACAATGGGACAGGCATTACAAGAATGATTGTAACTCGCTTACTCTTTAAGTAACATTCTATCAATATGCAGTCATATATATTGTCTTAAGAACTTGACACTGCATAAATGGCAATGGTCTGCCCGCAATGGTATGGCTTCAATACTTACATGGATGGCACGTGATGATAAACTTGGTTGTATATATTATAGCATGTCGCCATCATTAAAACAATGGTCTGCTTTTTCACAAACAACATGCTCTCGCTAGCTACAATACGATATGACCTCTCCCTAGCTACAATATGGTAAGATCTTGCAGGAATACAATACGCTATATCTTCTCACATGGCTACAATATGGTATTTACACCCTTGCTCATGACACAAGCCTCAAGCTCTCGATATTAATCGAACTCAAATTTTACATCTGAAATATTAATTTTTGCTAGGATCTGTTTGTTTATGGCCGTGAAGAATCATGCAGCCTTCAGAAATCATGAGTATCAAATCAAACTTCGCATGTTTTATCATGAAATTGTGAACTTTGTTTTACTTGTCATTTTCAAGATACCATGAGAAAGTTAGAAATTTGAAGGAAATTTTGCACCTGTATAAATTTAATCCATTAAAATGGAATCAGGTTAATTTTATTTCTAAGATTGATAAATAAAGTTATGCAATGGAAATTGTGAGATTTAATTAATTAAAAATGCGCCATGCACCTTTCAAAAATGAAGCGAATCACACAAAGGAAGATTCATTTATTGAACATGTGGAGGATTATGCTTAGATTTGGCATTAAAATCTATGCTTTCATCAATGTTGTATGCGTTTATGAGACAAACTAATCTGCAACATATGTTCTTCATCATGCACATTCGAGTAGACATATGACACAAAGAGAGACATAAGTTAATTTTCATGGTTATTTTAATCAAAAAAGGAACTGTTATCAACATCAAGAATTGGAATAAAATTACGATTTTGATTATCCATAATCCATTTCAATTTGCATTAATTTTTGCGTGAGAAACAACAAGGAATTGGCCATTCCTTGTTGAACACACTAACGTTTTTTTACGCCAATATTTATTTGTAGATTTCGAATGATCAACTGATCATTAAGGAAAGTAATTGTGTGCACAATTGGTCTTCAAAAGACTAATTCCATGAGAAATCCTACAGAACAAGTCCATGAACATAAATGAAATTTTACAAATTCTTGAACTTCCAGTAATAGTTTAATGGTTTGAAATGTTGCATGACACAAAAGCAAATTCGAAGACTTGGGGTTTGTTCCTAAATGTACAAGGATGGTGAAATACATATCCACACTTGAATACAATGTCTACTAGTGGTTGGTCAATGTTGGTAAAACTCAACTATTTTAGAAGAAATTCCATCATTAATGAGCAGATTTGTTATATTTAAGATTTTGCATGCCAAGATTCACTTTTTCTAGCAAGATTCATTATCCACAAATAGTTCATTACATTTTCATCAATCCTAACCCACCAATAAAAGCAAGGAAGCTCATTTACAAGGTTTTGGTTCCACTTTACATATTCATTGTTAGTTTCTTTTTTCCTACACTTGCAAATAAAACTTTGTTTCCATACACCATTGAGTACATAGTCCTTGAGTCTAAATATTTTTCTAAAAACACCTTGAAGCTTGCATGCCTTAAGGGCAAGCTATCATGCTGATAAACAAGGGAATACATCAATGTCCCTTGTTCATCAAATCTTTTGAGTATTCAATAACAACAAATTTAGTCATACTTAGAAAGATGTGTTCGGAGCATCTTGACTCTCATCCACATCAAAGATGGGAGCTCTCGTGTTGACTAGTGGCATCCATCAATGGCCACTAAGTTAACAATTTCTTGTTATGTTCGACACTAGAACATTTATTCACATGACAAGAATTGTGCCAAGGAGTGTTGAAGACTTGAAGATCAATCATTTTGTAACAGAGGAAGCAGAATTACTTTCATTACTTTTCAATTTTTGATGTAAATGACTTAAGGACATGATCCAGGTGGATGTTGGTGGCCACCCACCTACCCCATTTGGACCCCCACAACTGTCTCTTTCAGTCTTTTCAGTTTCCTTAATTGTAGCACAACTTACTATTTTTAGTAGTTTTTCGGGTCCTGAACTTCCGAAGCCGTTTTGAGGCCCTAAACGACGTTTTTTGGGGAATCCGGGGGCAACATGGGTCCATGGGATGGACCGATGTTGCTTGTTCCAACAATGACAGTGGTCGAATAGATATTTCTAATGAGCTATTGTACGCGTCAAACGGAGATCGTATGCCAAAGTTACGACCCCGGGAAATTGATGTACCAATTTACCCAAAACGGGGCCCACAATTTGGCGTTTCATCTTCTGGGTTAGGTTTTGGAATGTGAAGGGTTTTCCATTGTTTCTCAACAATAAATAGGCCTTCGAGCCTCATTGTAACATAGTTCGGAACAGTTCAGAGGCATGTAGCCGCACATCTCTTCTCAGAGATAGCTACCATCGCCCTAGCTGGTTTCTTTCCATTTCTGGTTGTAAGCATATTTCGATATTTTCCATTAATGAAATGAAGTATTATTTCCGCTGCATCTCTTTGTTTCTGGTTATCACATCTCTGTATTTATGGTTATCTCTGTAATCTATTGCGTTCCTATTTAAATCTGGATCAGTGGTATCAGAGCGGTCTGCTTTTTCTCTGTTTTTCTTTGCATGTCCCCAACGAGGTCAGGATATAAAGTGTTAGGGCTTGAACTGGTCAAACCTTTGCAAGACCAGCCTTGAAAATCCCGACGGCCTCCCATGGCGGATGAGAAGAAAGACGAGGGGGCAGGAGATCCTATCAAAATCTTGCTCGAAGAAGCGCTCGAGCAGCAAAGGAACGCGATGATGGATAGCTTCGCGCAGATCCTTTAGTGGCTACCTAGAGGTGACGCATCGGCTTCCAACAGCGACTCTGGAAACGCCACACCCTTTAAGGTACAAGTTAATTTTGAAATCCCCATCTTCGAGGGTAAAATAGACGCAGATGCCGTAGA
>APFE030936081.1:44435-65329 GCA_000404065.3 Pinus taeda
GACCAGGAAATTCATCTGTATGGTTCACTCCAAAAGTAAGGGGAAGATCGTTGCTACATCCATGACCACCACAAAGGGTTCCTCCACGCAGCAGCAGCAGCAGAGGGATACAATCATGAAAAAACACAGGAACAACTTCTCCTAACACACAGGGGTACCACACAAGTTTCAGGTGGGCGACAAAGTTTGGTTACATTTGCAGAAAGAACACCTTACCAGAACCCATCAGAAACTGAGACCACTCCGACATGGTCCTTACACCATTACCAAGGCTATGGGCAACAATTCTTTGAAGCACAGCATTCCTCCATTCCTTCGTCGACACCGAGTGTTCAATGTGGACCGTCATCGACCATGCTTCCCACCATTACTAGACACATCAGAACAAGTTCAGCAGATGGAGGAACTCAACGCAATGGGGACCATTTCTTCCTAAGGGGGGAGGTATGATCTAGGTGGATGTTGGTGGCCACCCACCTATCCCATTTGGACCCCCACAATTGTCTCTTTCAGCTTTTTCAATTTCCTAAATTGTAGCACAACTTACTATTTTTAGCAGTTTTTCGGGTCTTGAACTTCTGGAGCTGTTTTGAGGCCCTAAACGACATTTTTTGGGAAATCTAGGAGCAACATGGGTCCATGGACTGATGTTTCCCTTCCCAAAGTAGTAGTTCTCGGATAGATCTTTCTAACGAGCTATCATACGCGCCAAACAGAGATAGTATGCCAAAGTTACGACCCCGGGAAATTGATGTACCAATTTACCCAAAACGGGGCCCACAATTTGGCGTTTCATCTTCTGGGGTTAGGTTTTAGAATGTGAAGGGTTTTCCATTGTTTCTCAACAATAAATAGGCCTTCGAGCCTCATTGTAACATAGTTCGGAACAGTTCAGAGGCATGTAGTCGCACATCTCTTCTCAGAGGTAGCTACCATCGCCCTAGCTGGTTTCTTTCCATTTCTGGTTGTAAGCATATTTCGATATTTTCCATTAATGAAATGAAGTATTATTTCTGCTGCATCTCTTTGTTTCTGGTTATCGCATCTCTGTATTTATGGTTATCTCTGTAATCTATTGCGTTCCTATTTAAATCCGGATAAGGACAAGTCAATAAATAAGGCTGGGGGGGAAGTGTAAATTATAAATTTTGTACACCTTCCAAGCCTTACACATTTTCATCCACATTCAGTAGTAGATTCCAAACATTCAACAGAAGATCCAACAACAGATGCAACAACAGTAAAAGATTCACTTTTTCGATTTCATCCACCATTTTCACAACCAAGTAAAGAAGACTACGATCAAAATTTTGCAACCATGCATGCACAACTCTCATCCATTTTTGAAAGGGCATGTTGAGGTATGATATTTTCTAACTTTTAACCATCTAATTCCTTGAAATCTAGAATGATAATTTTTGGAAAAACCTTCCTTTCCTCATTTCATAAAATTTCCAAAACCATTAGTTTGGGTGAGGGATACATTTACATACATACTTTGTCACCTTCATATTTTTTTCCATATTCATATATCACATCCTAAAACCCACATACCTTCAAAATATATTCACTATTACATGAGCATATAAATGTCTTTTTCAAAATTACTTAAAAGCTAATTAGATGCAACACAATCATGGTTGTTACACAAGAACCAACCATGATGCATTCCAACAAAATAATTTGCAATAAAAATCACATTATTATTATGCAAAGATCATACATTGAATTTGAAAGCAACAAACAAAATACGGTTGAAACACAAGAACCAACCAAGTTGCAATTCAAAAAACACACTTTGCAAAAGTTAAGAAAATGATATCACGCAAAGTCTAAGCCAAAGCTCAAGTATCAAAAGTAATGTAATAGATTGCATGAGGACATGCAATACCTTCAGTTTCGGGGTATGTTGGGCCTAGGAATTATCCTTAAAATACATCCACTTTAACTCCATTCACACATTTTCTCACCTCTATTCCACCACCATGTCACCACATCAGCTTCACTTTCATCGTTATATGGGTTACCTTTGTGTTTTCCAAAACATAATTAATTCTTAGTATTTTTAAGAGAATTTATGGTTAAACTTTAGAATCTCCATATACTTACACCTAACAATTAGAATGAGTTTGTTGACATGTGTAGGTACAAAGGAAGATTCCAAGGCATCTTTATCTGGCACTCTATGTTCAGATTCGAATTTGACGAGATCATGGAACTCATGGAAAAGATCATGGACCTCATGGAGGAGATCATCGAGGATAGGGTTATGTGTCACCATTGGTTGCGAAATATGTGGGTCAAAGGAGGGAATAATGGATTTACATTTATGAGTTTGTTATCACAACTTTTGTATAAATAGGAGTGCTATCACCTTCATTTGTAATCTTCATTTTGTAATCTTAACTCTTAGAATTTAGAAACTTAGTCCTTCATTTGTAATTTTAGATTTTAGAATCATTGTAATGTAGAGTTTAGGACATATTGGAATGTATAACTTGGAGCTCGTAATTGCAATTCACAATTGAGGATAAATGGAGTGGATTGAATTTTCTTCTACAATTGACTTCTTTCTGGGTGTGCTTGTGGAGCTATGGAGGGCCCCCACTGCCTCACTTGCATGCTCATTTTGTTTTGGTAAACTTTCATTTTATGTTTGTTGTGAATTTAATTAGATTAAATTATTGCTTCATATGTTTGAAATATTAACGAATGACCTTTCGTAAGAAAGTATTAATGTTTCTTTCAATGAATCTGATTTGTTATTTAATGTTTGATTTCATTAGTTTAAGTTTCTGATTCATTCACTTGAGATATAAATGAATAGTCTCTTGTAAGAGAGCTTTAATATTTCATGCAATCAATCAGAATTAGATTTAAGTGCTTTAATTTTATTAGTTTAAATAGTTTGTTAATTAAGATGATTAGAAATATTAATGATCAGTCTCCTGTATGGGAGCTTTAATATTTCTTACACTTGTCACAATGTCTTTAGATTTAATTTTGATTAAATGACTAAATAGGTGTTGGAAATCCCAATGAAATACCTCCTGTAAGGGAGCTTTGGAATTTCTTCACCTAGATTAGTTTAGTTTGTCTCTAAGTCCATATATATTGGATGATCCTTGAAGTTTACTTACCCGGATTGATAGTAAATGAAACTCTAATTTGCATCTACATTTTAGACCAAACAATATTAATAGGGAATTTAAAGGATAACATTCAACATTAGGTTCATCTTTGGGAGCCGGATTCAATGGAGAATACATTCAGGCTACAAAGAAAAATTGAAAGCAATATTATGGCAACAATAACTCCTACCACTCACAATTATAAAGATGGAAGTGTTGTTTCTCGTAGCCTTCCACAACCTACAAGGTTGACACCACAATAATTGGAAGAAAAAGGAGAAAATGGCTTTTGTTATAGTTGTGATAAAAAATACACTGAAGGTCATAAGTGTGCTGAGAAGAAATTAGTTTACATTGATTATGAAGAGGAGGGAGAAAAGGACCAAGAAACATCAAAAGAAGAGGATATACACCAAGCACCAACCATAGAGAAAGAAGAAATGAATCTGACCATATCTTGTAATGCATTGATAGGAATTACTACCACTCAAGCTCTCAAGATAGAAGGAAATATCAAGAAGAAAAAGGATAACCTCACTTTCACGTAGATTCAAATTAATGTAACAACATGGAGACCAACATCATAGCGAAAGAAGTTTTAATATAGGTGACTGGCTATTTTTACAAATAAAACCATATAAACAAATGTACCTCAAGAAAGCTAAGAACGATAATAAACTATCACAAAAGTACTATGGTCCTTACAAGATGCTACAAAATATTGGTACTATGGCATACAAATTGTAGCTTCCTACATCTTCCCGAGTGCCCCCAGTTTTCCATGTTTCATGCTTAAAGAATGTTATAGGTGACAAGCTCCCAGTTCAAACAATATTGTCATAACTTGATGGAGAAAGAAAAATCATATTGGAACTTGAACCAGTCATGAAACAAAGAACCCGATAGCTACGAAATCGATCAATTTCAGAGTAACTCATCAAGTGGAAGAACTTACCTGTTGACGATTCCACATGGGAGGACAAGAATTTTATACAGAAGCATCCAGAACTACTCAAGCATTGAGGGCAACACTTTTTGAAGGAGAGGGTCATGTTAGGTCCCTATACTACTAGTGTAACCCCTTATTGTTATTAGTGAAACCCCCTTATTATCTTGTTGTGCCCATGTAGTCCCCATATTGTTATTATTATGCCCCACAGAAGCCCACTATTGTTATTGTTGTGCCCTTATATTATTATTGTTATGTCGGCTCTAATTATATTATGACCCCTTAGGATCCTATATATAAAATGGAGGTCTTGTCATTTGTATCATCCAAGAATCACTCATTTGTGTAATGTAAGGTAGGTTCCCCCCTTGAAGAGGATGATTTTTAAGTCATTGATATATCTTTTCTTCTATTTTGTGAGTTGGTTACATAACATTTTCATGAAGTTCTAGGCAGAGGCTTGAGTCCTAGCCCTGAAAAAAGTGGTTCAGAATTCAGGGCCACTAGCACAAAACTTCCTATAAAAGGATGCATTCTCATGGATGCCTTGTTGTGGGAGTGGGAGGGTCTCAGTCACATGTAAGGCTTGTTATGGGAGTGAATGGGGGTCTATCTTAGCATAACATCAAGTTGTCTCAAGGGTTGGACACCTGTAGGGGTTGGTTGGATCTTGAAGGTTATGGAGCTTCTGAGGAAGGTCAACTTGGTATTTTCTTATCGTTTCCACTTCCTTAATAGTACATGGGGATTTGAATCATATTATAGTAACTCTTCATCACATTTTTACCCTGGTGGACCAGTTAGTTTGGGTAAATGTGGGAGGAGGGTGTTACACATTTCTTAATAACTTTTCATTTGTGTTATTCTTCGTCGGGTACCTGTGTAATAAATCGATTGGTTTATTTCATTAACAAATTTATCAATGTTGTGTGAATAATTGAGATACCTGTGACTTTTATTTGAGAAACATTAATCAATTGCTACGTAGTATTTGTATCTTATTCTCTTTCATTTTGTGCTCTATGTTGTAGATCTAATGCATAGGATTCTATTTAGCCCTATGCTTTAAACCTCAAATTTCTTTATGTTCCTCTCTCCATACTATAACATTAATTTTAAAGTTTGTAATGAAAGATAAGTAGGCCAGTTGAATTTATTCATTAATTTCTCCAAAAACTAGTTCACATTGCATCTAAAGGTTTATTGTCACCTTCCCCACTTGTCTGATTTTTTTAGTATTAATAAGGGTCTGATAGAGCTAGAATAGTGAGTAGACTTATCCAATAGTTTAAATTGTAGGAATAATTATGTTTTGAAAAATCACTAAGTTGTGTGCTAACCATACTCTCTCAAACAGGCTCCAACATGGGCCTACACCGTAAATGCACCTATTATAATAGTCATGTTCTTACATATCTACTTAATTCATCCTATATATATGTGTGTGTGTGTGTGTGTGTGTGTGTATCACTACAAAACAAATTTTTTAGACCTCATTACACCCTTCATCCTACCATATGGAAAATAATTGCTAAAACAAGTTGTAAGACTCAAGATCATCCCTAGTCCTAGAATTCATTTTCATTTCTTCTATAGGGTTTCATCACAAACTATAGGTATTCCTCTATCGCATCACACAAGCACTAAGAACTCTCCATGACAATTATATAGATGGAATAATGAGTACAATGTAAACAAAGACATTCTCTTCACTCTATATAGAGTAGGTGAGGGAGGCCAACATTGGTAGAGTGTACTAATTACACAAGAAATTTAATTTAATTCAGAAGATAAGGTCTCCAAGTGAAGTGCTCTCTCTCCAAGGTATACATGTCAAGAGAAAAATCCTTAGGCAGTGCAATATCTAAGCATGGGTTGCAAGTGTTAGGTTCTCTTCATCACAAGGCTGACTGCTTTCCAAGAAAATCATCCCATGCTCCTACACACATGTATCTTCGTTCCATAATGAATCCCATGTAATGTGTTCTCAACCCAAGAATCTATAATCAATCCAATGTAATATGGGTTGTTGTCTATGGGTTATGTATTACATGGTCTTGCATCTCTCATTTGGAGTAGGGGTTTTGGAAAAGGACATGATAAAGCCATTATTAGATATTGATTTCTAAAGACTTGATCATAATGAAAGGTTGGTGATTTATAAGGGTGTTATGACCGATGTGAACATGAAAGAATTCAAGCTACACATAAATAAATAACTCAACACAAGAAATGCAAATTGACATATTAAAATAACAATATCCAATTAAGTTATTGAAAGTCAACTAATGATACCTTATTTTCTATCCAGATAACAAAATTTAACCACTTTTTGTCTTGTACCATATCGAATTTCAATTATTATGGATAACTACCATATTGTAGCTCCTACCAAAACATGGTAGATGGACTAGTTAAAGTAATTAATATCCGATGATTTAATTTTTTGTAGAAAATTTAAAAAATATAATTTCAAATATTAGATATACTTAAAAAAATTCATATTAAGGCTGCTAAACTTGTTTCACCACTGTGATGTGTGGCATGATATTTGGCAAACCTAGCCTCCGAGGCCTTGTCCTGAAACATACACTAATTCAATTTAATTATGTAGTAGTAAAATATAAGAATCATTTATTGAAATTGAAATAATGTTATGACCAAATTTAAATACATGTGTGCTCTCCTCACGAGACTTCCTCTGTGCATATTCTCTATCATATTATTTCAAAAGCTCTTTCCATACTTTCTTGCATACATCAATGGCCTTCATTTGGTCCTTAGCTTAGGAGGAATTTGCTTTATCTTTTTTGTTTGGTTGCAATGGAATATGTTGTAGTTTTGAGTCACTTATTTTTTTACTTGCTTTCTTGATCAACATGTCCCAAATTCTGTGTGTTTTTCATGGATGACTGCGTTTTGAAGGTGCATGGGTATCTTCGACAATGGACAATGTAGATTCTCTTTGAAATTTGAAGGCATGATTCCTTCAACCTATGATTGAACACTTTCTCAACATCTGTAATTCTGATATTCTTAGAGAAAACATCATATTCTACCTCGGTTTCGTATGTACCAATTCAAGATGCATAATATGTACTCGTGGTGGAAGAAATCTATATACCGGGAGTGGCTGGAACATTAGACATCTTTGTTCCCTGTTCCACATTCTTAGAGGTTATTTTGATTTATTTTTTCCTAGATATTTTTCTTGATACAAGATTTGATTGGGAATCAATCAATTCCCTTTGACAAGCTTTCTTTGGTTGGATTGTTTCAGTTCCTTTAGTAAACTGTTCTTCCACGGATTTAGAAAGCACAGACAAGTCCATACCTTTTATTTTTTTCACTGCTTCTACTCCCAATATAGAATCCATTACCACTTTCATATTCTCACTATCATGTCCCTATATATTTACAATCATTTGTTTATTTTAAATTTAGAAATAAAAAAAATAAACCCTAATTTCTTCTTTTATAATTTTGAAATTAAAATCTAAAAAAAAAATCAAACAAGCAATGGAAACATGTACAAAACTATAAAGTGAGTATGAAATACCTCATTATTGTAAGAATCAGATCCATTTTCTCATTTCCCTCTTTTGCTTAACATTTTTTAGCCACCTAGGGTGAATTTGTTTCCTTAATATTATGGAAAATCACTTCTCTTTGTTCCCTATGTTTTTCTCCCTTCCCTCTAATGGTTTTAAACAATAGTAGTGCAAAATGGATGGATAGGGGTTTGATTTTAGTCTCTGATAAGGGGTAAATGAGATGCACAATTGATTTTGTGACCGATAGAGGCCGAATCACACCAGCAACTCATTTTTTTATTATTGAAATCCATAAAATGGGAGGAGATATTTTTCAATATCTCTCGCTACCATCAACAAAGATCCAATTTATTAGTTATTTTCTTTCATGGCCTCAACACATTACTCTAACCGTGGTCTGCTCCAACTCTATGCAGAACTTCAAACCTCCCTCGATTTGTAATTGGTGAGTATGGGAATTAGAAATACGGTGAACTTATTACATTGTTTTGGATGAATAGTCAGGATACACAACAAGTTTATCCATTGTGTGTGCAAATTATATGGTTGGAAAGGTTTTTATTTTTTTATTTGGTTGAATAGTCAACACTAAATTGGGTGTCATTAGCACTAACTATTGCATAAAAAATGTAGTCAGTTTGGGGCACCAAATGGGGTGCCAATTGTGCCTAATTTAGCACCTATAATATTGCATTTTTTTCTCTCAATTTAATTTTTATTCATTGTCATCTTTACACTTTGCAATGTCAATGTGGGAGGCTTCCATGTTACTGTCATTTTTTATGAGGTTTGAATACTAATATTGGATGTGCAATGTGCATAGGCACATGGGATAAGTTGAAATGTTGGTTGATGTAAAGCCCTATAAATGGTGTTTTAACCCAATGAAGGGTGTTTTATGTCATATTTTCTTTGCCCACTACTGAATTTGATGTGATTTCAAACTCTCTAATTTTATTTTAATGGTCAATGACTCATAATGTAACAATCCACTAGTTTTAGTCACATACACACATTTTCACCTTTAAAGGTTGTGTTGGTTAGTTATTATGTATACATGTGACACAAAAAAATATCAATCCTGCCACTCACTCTTTACTCCCTTATAGGATGGATGGTGGCACTTAAAATATATCTCATCCACAAGTTAACTTATACTAATTATTATATTATGCACTGGGTTCATTAAGAAGACTTAAAAATCAAAATTTTAAAAGAATATATTCTTTAACATATAGGGTCAAAGGATTTTTTTTTGAGATATACAAAAATATAGATATTTGGTAGTTTAAAATTATGGAGGAAGGGTTTGAACTAAGTTAAATGAAAATATGAAAAAAGAAAAAAATTAGTCCACTAGTTTTCATAATCCTCATTTAAGACTTATAAGAGTTGTGTCATGTCACCATATTGGTAGTAGAAATTAACAAAAGGGGTAAATATTGAAAATAATGGCATTTTAGTTAGAAAGGTGTAGTCAAATCCAATCGAGCTTAAATCGATTGTACATTTAGTCAATTGGACAGAACAACAACAAAGTGCATAGATTTTATGTGACTGTTGTCGCTACAACCAAAAACCTCCAAAATTTTTCCTACACTCGAATTTCGGAGCCTACTATGGATCTTATGATCAGTTGTTCCATAGTCACTTCTTGGTTTGTTGATGCTTTTGAGTTCCTGTCATGGATTGGAAGTGTCGAGGGTACTTGCTTACACATGCTTAGTCCACAACAAGTTCATGAGCACATTATTTTATGTAATATTGAAAAAGCATAGCACAGTCCATCAAGGTTGTTCTTGTTCAATGTCCAATCCATGTCGACAGTGAGTGTGCACTGAAATCAACAATTTCTCAGTTCTAGTTCTGTTTGTACTTTTATTTTGGTCATTTTTGCAAATTTTCGCTTTTGCGCACCTTTGTTTTCATGAGTGCCATTTTCATGTCTTCAATTGTCCCTCTTGCTTTCTTTCACTCTAATTAGTGTTATTTTCATGTTATCTTCACTTTCGCATGTGTTTCTTTCACTTTAATTCACGTATTGAAAGTGTAATTTGCACTTTAGCACTTGTCATCTTATGGCATGTTAAGTGTCGTACAATTTACATAAGCTTGTTTTGGTGGTTTTAAGAGGTTATCCTTGAGTTAATGAGTTGATATTACCATGTAAACCCCCATCACACTCATTTCCAAATTTTTAAGCACTGTCACACAAGTGTCATCATGGTCCACGCAAAGTGTTTCTTTAGTGTCACACTTGTTCTAAGTTGTTGTAAAGTTTGTTGCACTAAGATAAGTACATTGTTAATGTGTTTCAAATGATATATGTTGTGTCTTCAGGCACTCTAAGTGTGTGATCACAGTCAAATCCTATCACTATTCACATCAGTTTCACTGATCCCACACTTAGCCAAATTTTAGAAAATTCCCATGAACTTCACCTCATCTGGCCTTCTTGAACTTCGCATTGTGCAGTCCCAATATCAAACTACAATCCTACCTCTTGACACTGCAAAATGTGTATTTCCTTCCTTTCAGTACTATGCACTGTGAAATTTCAGTGCTTAAGCCTTAACCTTGGCCTCCAAAATTGCACAATTGAGCCCTCTAGCCTGACCCCAAATACACACTACATAGTCTCTGAGCTCAAGCCTAAACCCTGAACTCTTGAACTAAAACACTATGCAATCTGCAAGCCTTCTCTACCTCCCAAAACTATGTAGTTGATAAAAACAGTGCAAAACCCTATAGCCTAACTCACTAAGCCTCAAAATTGTGCAATTTTCCTACATAATCTAGACTGAATTGGGCATTACGTAGTCTTAAGGCTCAATACTTAGCCTTGTAATTGCACAATCACCTAGGCTCCTTGATCTTCCAGAGCTACACCTTGGGAAAAATCAGTGTTCAAGCCCTCAACCTGCCTCCATGAGCTCCCCAACTACATAGTCTTTTTTCTCAGTCCAATCTCGAACTGCGCATTACGCAGTCTCAAGGTTCAAGCGTAACCCTTGACTGCCTAAGTTGCATAATTGTGCAGTCACTGAGCCTTTCCCTCAACTTGCCACCTGGTTCTGGCTCAGTGAGTGGATCATCACGCAACATCTTAGACTGGGAGTTTATTAGATTGATGTCATCTTGTCATGAGTGGATTGTAGATGTAGGAAATATATCATGCTATGGATAGATTATCAAGAAGAAGGACATGATAGAAGACACATATGGATCTGAAGAGATAAGATGATCATCAATGAGAATATGAAGGAACATTGTATTATAGTAGAAGATCAAAGACCAAGACCACATGAAGATTCCATCATGTTCACAACCCTTTGGAGGGTGGATATGAAGAAAAAAGCATGTCTCTCATGAAGATGAAGAATTTCACATCTATTGTTGAATACAAAGGAGCAACGAGAAGGGATTGATATTGCAATATCATCAAGAAGTCCTTGTCAGTAGTGTCATGTCATGCCAAGTCATGAGTCATCATATTCCACATCATTCTTGTCAATTATGTAATTTCTTATTTGCAAATGTATTGTAAAGTGAAAGTCCAAAGGACATGTACAAAAGATGGAGTCATGTAAAGTTGAAAATTCATAATACGTCAACCAATCATGAGGGTAGTCAAAGACTCACAAGGGAGGAAAAGCATCACCGCATTGGTTATATATACATCCTCATTGTATGAGCAAAGGACCTTTCACCTTGGCTCCTCCGATAAGGCATTAGAGAGACAAGCTAGTTATTTTGGGGAGAAAGGAGTGGCCACAATGTTCCAATATTTGGGCAAGTGGTGTTTGCTATATACATGTGTCTTGTTACTTTTACTTAATCTTGAAGCATGATGGTTGTCACATTTTCTTACATGGATTGTAAATATTTGTAAGACTATTCTGTGAATATTTATTATTCATGTTTTCTTTCACCTATACTAAAGTAGTTGAAATATTTCAATTATTTTAGTGCTTATCTAATTGAGAATGTGTTGTAATGGTTGTTATAACTATTGTATCCTTGTGGACTATTCCGCTAGATGTTAGAAAAACCATTCTTGTTCATAATGGTTGTAATGACCGTTGTATCTTTGTGGACTATTCCAAAGGATGTCAGATAGATATCTTCTATATGTGTGTGTCTCTACTAAGGTGTTACTATTACCTCTCTCCTAGAGGCTCACTTTCAATTCTCTCCATGGTAGAATAATATTGACACATATACAACCGAATAATCACTAGGCATACTCGCTAATCTGAGATTACCTATGCATAGCTCCCTTATGCTAAAATTTGCAGCCAAGGAAAGCCTATAAGAATATATGGCAGCTGGGAAGATATTCTAGAGGGTGAGATGGCAAGTTGTCCCTATTGAGTTTGTTTTGAATAATTATCATAAATGGCTCATCCTCAAATCATACACCCAGGGTGTTTTTCTAACCTATTCCCTGGTAAACGGTTAATCCTCGATGAGCCTCTTTATCACTTGTCTCAATTGAAGTTTAATGGTGAGGATGGAAAATCCATAAGAAAGCACATTTCTAATTTGTTTACATTTTGTGAATATTGCGAAATCAATAATGAATATTTTTCTTGTGTGGCTTTCTTCCTCACCCTTGAAGGTCGTGTTAATCGATGGTGTCATACCTTACCATCTTCTTCCATCCATTCTTTTCATAATTTCCTCAAGGAGATTTATCAAGCCTTCAATAGGTATGATTACCAAGATGTTCTTAAAATAATAAACAAACTAAGAAAGAAGCCTAATGAATCAGCTGAGGATTTCTCTAATCAATTCCTTCACCTTTGTTATGAATTTCTTGAAGAAGACATGGATTGGGATTTATTTAAGAATAAGTTTGATCATTTGGTTCACTTCTCTTTTCATGATGAATCTGAACCTCTTGTTGTTTCTACTTCCCATACTCTTGTAAATCATGAGACACATCTAATTTCATAGGAGGAATATATGATTCCTTTTGTTTGTTGTCCTCCTCCATTTTCAGTTCCAATTTAGGTACCTCCTTGCAATGATAATAAAGTTGGCAGATATTTTAATCAAATTCCTAATCCATCTTCTCATTCTTCTTCTGCTTTTCATGACTCAAATTCAATCGAGGAAATCCTTGAATGTCTCATCAAGCCCAGGGTGAAGACTAACTCCTTCATTCCACAAGATGCTTTTATTATTCATAACTCTTATCTCGATTATGATCTAGATTATGTTATCCTCTGTCATCTACATGCCATGACTCTTTGTACCATGATCAGCCTAATCAATCAGCTCCACCAGCTAGTTTTCACATTCTCTCAATTTTCAAGTTACTAGTTCAAATTCGATAAGATCCAAGGAAGTCACATTACACAGGTATAGGAGCAGGAAGGTGAAGATTATTTCAATCTTTCTTCTCTTTTCCAAAATCCTCCATGTAGAGATGAGGCACTTCTATTCTTAGATGATTTTCAATCTACTAATCTCGGTAATGAGTCAAATGCAATCAATTCTTTCAATCAATTTGTATCCTTGGGAAATAATCATTATGATGATGATGACTCTACTGATGTATGCGATCACAAATTCCCAGGTGCATCATATAATCTTCTAGTTTTGAAGAATTTACTTAGATTTAGAATTTGATTTGGCCAATTAAGATGTCCTTGTTGAAACTTTCTCTTCATCTCACTATCCCTTATGATCTACCATTTGCAATGCATCTACTTTTGGTGGAGATACTCCATGTTCTTCAAGTTCTTCATTTGATGAGTTAACTTCTCAATTGAAACAAGGTGGTGTTATAATATATTATCCATGATGAAAATAAAAACAATCAAATCATTGAGTACTCTTTCCATCCCTCATCATCTATTCTCTTGCATGAGGAAAACTCTCCAAACTAGCTTACTCGTGAAATTTATCTAATTCATACATCTTTGGATGTGTGATCAGGTGAATCTTTCAACTTGAGTAATATGGTTATTGAGATGGCTACCATCCCGTGAGTAGTGGTCTTATTGAATTCAGTGGGATCATCTATCCTCACACCATGCATGACCTGGTTCAATCTTCAGAATGTAATTTAACAATCCTTGAATGTTCTAGGACTTGTTAGGAAGTCGAGGCACTTCAACTTCCGTTGACAATTATGTCAGGATATCATGACTCTGGTAGGCCCCTCAAAGTAAGTCAGGTTTTGTTTCTCTCACAAAATCCTTCTCTTTACACCTCACTCGATGTAAATCTCTTTTTGAGATATGTTTGGTATCTCAGATGTAATATTTAGAACTTTCGAGACTTGGAATCTGATCGAATTCAATAATATTCTTTAGTTGATCAATCTTCATGCAAATCTCTCGTATCAAACTTGGGTTTGGAATGTGTGTCTCTCATAAAGTCATGGAATTTCAAAGTTTATCATTTCAAAGACTATCTTTGGCCAAAGTAATCATGCTTATTCGATTCATTTCTTAATATTCAATTGCTGGTTTTTCTTGCTAATGTTGTATTGCAAATATTTCCCTTCATGGCACCTGATAATCCTCTTAAGTGACAATGAATGCACGAGTTATCACATGACTCAAATTATCCTCCATTCACTATTTCCTCACTAGTCTCCTATTTTTATTATGCTAGCATTCCTTTTAAATTCTTTCAATGATTACGATGCTTGTATAGTTTGTCACCAATTACAAGAAAATGGCTTTTCACATTCGGCTTGCGAGGAGGTTGGTTCGATTGTTCAAAGAATTTACATAGATGTTCAAATTGGATTACTTTCATTAACTACTAACGAGGAATATGATGCTTTAATGATTCCATCTGATCATAATATTAATTTTCATTCATTTTGTCATTTTCCCACCAGTATATTTGATGACAATTGTTTCACATCACTTAATATTTATGTTTATATCACCATTCAAATACTTTTCAAGCAACTAAGGCACTTTGGCCTTTGCTGATGGTTATGTCAGGTCCTCACTATCTTGGCAAGCCTTCTAAATATGATCAGATCTATTTTCTTCACAGGATTCTCATCTTGGTCATGCACTTTTAATTGAAGATTCATTATTTGAAAGTTTACAGGATTTTCAAGAGGAATGTTTCAAATTTCATGATCCAATCATCAAATGGTTGGAGCGATCTCACTTGGAAAGATCCATTGCAAATAACATATTTCGGCCTTTTCTCATGCTTACTAAGAAGGATGACACATAATAATTTGCATTCAAAAGAAGTCTTTGAGGTTTGTCCATTATGGTTTTCATTGAATATGTAAGAATTCAGTCTTGTTATTAAAAGTAGCGGGTGTGAAACATTTTTTTGCCCACAGGAAAGGCCTTCTTTCTGTTGTGGAAGTTCTTCAAGATTTTTATCTTTTCTCTTGCACCTTACTTTATATCTGCTTTGATTGTTCATATCTTTGTGGATGCAGGTCAAGAACAACTATTGTGGCTACACTAGAAATTTCATTATATGTGACCCTAACCTTCTACCTATTTAGGTTAGGAGTAGGATTAGTTGCATTCTAGTTTCCCCTTTCTTGCACTCATCCCACACTTATTCTTCTTATTCTTTCATGTCACTTCTTATTTTTTTCTTGCATCATGCTTTGGTTTAGCCTATTTTTTCTTGTTCTTTGGTTTCAATTTCTTATTGTGTCATGTATTTTTCTTTTGTTCTATTAATATGAATTTTCATGAAAGGTGTCCTATTTGGGCTCAAAATACAAGGTGGAAAAATAAAAAAGGACTCTATGACATTGCAACATTTGGATAACTCTCTATCCTTCTTCCTTGTCTTGGTTACACCTTTTGGTCGATGATGTTTTGGTGGAAACTACGATCCTTGCATTAGGAAAGCCTTGTGTCAAACCATGATCTCCATGTCCATTGTAGAAACCTCATCCCTACACTTGGGTTTTTATGTTTCAGTGTTTTCATGCTGATCCAATCAAGTAGATAAGGACAAGGGAAAAAAATGATCAAATCTAAATCAAAGGTCTCTATATGCTTCTATGAAGGAACAACCTATCATGCTCTCAATAAGTTAGGATCCTTCTTCCTCCCATAAATAAATAATTTCCAATGCATAGTCCTCTTTAAATAAATAAATAAATGTAAAAGAAGAGAAAGGATTCCCATGTAGATAAGTGAAGCAAGCAACTCTAGCAAGGTACTTTCCAAGCTCACTGGTAGCGGAGAAATGTTTCCGCTCCTAAAGTGACTCTGTGGGGGTATTGTCTAGGGCTGTTGGTGGCAAAGCAACACCAGAGATGAAAAACTATACTCTGAAAATGTTTAATCACAAAATTCATTACCGTATCGTGATTCGAATCATTGTGTGATCATTGATCTTATGTTTGTTTTTAACCAAGTAAAGGAATGAATGGGGACTATGTTTATGAATGCGATAATTGGGGAATCCATGGTAATCTAAATGATGAATCAATACTTTCTGATAACTAGACCCTACATGAAAGAATTTGCCAAAGCAGAGAAACTAGAGTTCTACCAGTGTGTCGCCATGTGTTGTCACTGTGATAAACACCCTCCAAAAATTTTCCTACACTTGAATTTTGGAACCTATTGTGAATCATCTGATTAGTTGTTCCATAGTCACTTCTTGGTTAGTTTATACTTTTCAGCTCCCTTCTTGGATTAGAAGTGTCGAGGGTAATTTCTCACACATGCTTAGATGAGCAAATTAATTTATGCAAGATTTAACAAGCATATAATGTTCCATGAATATTATGTTTGTATTATGTCCAATCCATGTCAACAGTTAGTGCGCACTGACATCAATAGTCTCTCACTTCTAGCTGTGTTTATACTTCTATTTTGGTGAGTTTTGAAAACTCTCACTTTCATACACTATTGTTTTCACAAGCATCATTTTCATGTTTTCGGTTGTTGCTCTTTCTTAATTTCACTCTAATTAATGTCTTTTTCATGTTATCTTCACTTTGGTATGTGTTTCTTTCATTTTCGTCTGCATATTGCAAGTGTCATTGCAC
This sequence comes from Pinus taeda, assembly GCA_000404065.3. Lineage (NCBI taxonomy): Eukaryota > Viridiplantae > Streptophyta > Pinopsida > Pinales > Pinaceae > Pinus > Pinus taeda. The sequence continues at coordinate 61,083 of APFE030936081.1, forward strand.
TTTCGCACTTGTCGTCTTCAGGAATGTTAATTGTCACACAATGTACATAAGCATGTTTTGGAGGCTTCAAGGGGTTACCGTTATGTAAATGAGTTGATATTACCATGTAAACCTTAATTGCACTCATTTCCAAAGTTTCAAGCACTGTCGCACAAGTGTTGTCATGGTTTTCACAAAGTTTATCTTAGTGTTGAACTTGTCGTACGTTGTCATAAAGGTTATCTCACTCACGGAAGTATTTTTTTTAAAGAATTTCGAATGATCTATGTTATGTACCTAATTATTATATGTCTGTGCTCATAGAAAAATCCTATCACTATTCACATCAATTTCACTGATTCCACACTTAGCCAAATTTCATAAAATTCCTAGAAACTTAGCCTCATCTGGCCTTCTTGAACTGCGCAATATGCAGTCCAAACCCTTAATATGTAACCCTGCCTCTTGACACTACACAATACATATTCCCTCCCATCCAAGACTATGCACTGTGAAATTTCAGTGCTCAAGCCCAAGCCTTGGACACCAAAATTGTGCATTTTAGACCTCTAACCTGACCTGAACTACGCAATGTGAAATCTCTGAGCTCATGCCCAAACCCTGAGCTCTTGAACTACGCAACTGTGGAATCACCAAGTATTCTTTGCCTCCCATAACTACATAGTTCACAAAAAAAGTGTAAAACCTTGTAACATGACTCACTAAGCCTCAAAATTATGTAATCGTCATACACAATCCAACCTAAACTACAAATTTCATAATATCAAGGCTCAAGCCTCAGTCTGAGCTCTTGAACTGTGTAATTGTGCATTCACCTGGGATCCTCGGTCTTCCAGAACTACACAATGGGAAAAATCAGTGTTGAAGCCCTCAACCTGGTGTTGGGTGCTAGAAGGTGTCTTTTAAAACTCCTAATTGCCTCACATTATTTATCAACCTGGGTAAGTATTTTTGTTCCAAGAGTATACACAATACGTGCAAGCTATAATTCAAGAGAGTAATGCTTTAAAATAAGTTATTAAATTCAATACAACAGTAAACGGATGCAATCATAAATCTCAAGCTTGTAACTTTAAGGGAAATAGTTCATCTAAGCATCATGGCTCAATCTCAAACAAAACCGCAATTCAATCTTAATCAACCAATTCGAATGACAATTAACTGAGAGCATTGTAGCATTAACTGAGCTCTTTCAGCTAGACTTAAAATACTAGATAGAAGGAAAGAATTTAATCAATAACGCTATATTCTTTAATTAACCAGAAATGATTCTTTAACTGATAACTAATTCAATCGACGACATGAATTAAATAAAACCAACTAGGATTGCACATTAATGAAATGAATACCAAGAATCTGAATTAACAAAAATAAATCAACTGCAAAGATGTAAAGCAGAATAAACTTGTAGGAAACAGAAAATGCATAAAACAAAGAACAGCAGTAAGATCCACCAGAGGTTGGGCCCTAGCCACCAACGAATACTGCTTAGCTACTTCAGAATATCCAAAAATCAAATCAGCAATCAAGTTTACATATTTTACAAAAAGAAATAACTTTTTACAAAAATAAAGTTTTCGAAGGATTGCCTTCTGTAGCTAGAATTTGCATGGTGGAGTCCTCACGTATCTGTTGGTAAAAGGATTCTCTTGTAAGTGGTTTTTGGTAGAGGTGCACCCGATGCCCATTTGCTTTGAAGGAAAAGCCAGACCCATCAATAGTGGCCAATGTAAGAGTGCCATTATCATGTACTTCCATTATTTCATAGGCGTTGAACCACCTAGTCTGCAGTTTACCAGGGAAGTCTTGAAACCTGGAATCATAAAGAAGTGCCCAGTTGCCCTCATGAAATCTCTATTTCTTAATCGGGGAGTCATTCCATTTGGCTCTTTGTTGTTGACTGAGTGCAATATGCTATAGAGCCAATAATCAAATTTCATCTAATTCATTTATTTGTTGTAGTCTGTTAATCTAGGCTTTAGTTAAATCCAGTCCCAATTCTTGGGCTATCCTTAGTGTTTGTATCTCAAATTCTATGGGGAAAATGGGTTCCTTATGTTAACACCCAGGTTGTTCCCTATGACTCCCAAGGGAATACGGCCGGGGTAACCACTAACCAATCTTTGGATTACAACTTCTAGCCCAGTTGTAATCAGAGAGGGCTCTCTCTTTAAGGTTTGTCTCTGTTCTATGGAAATTTAGGCTAGTTATGAAATTAAGTTTTTGGTTTATGTTTGGTTGGAAGGATGTCTTCTGAAACTTTGAAGTGTAGTTTCTGCAGGTAAAATTAGTCCATTGGGCAATGGAGTCTCTGGCTGTTGGTTTCTTGAAATCCTGAGGTTGGTGCAGCTGGAGTTACAGGGCCTTTTAGATATTTCATGAAACAAACTTTAAATTGTGATAATGGAGTGTAAACAACCAGTGAAAAGCAGTTAAGAATTTTTCACTAAGTTGGGATGTGAGAAAGGGATGTATTCCTCAGGAGCAAACTTGAATTCCTGAAACAATAGATCACTGTGATGATATAGTGTGAAAGGTAGCAATTAAGAATTACGATTTCATTTCCATAACTGAAGAAAAGACATTCAAAATAGCTTAGATTGAGTTCAGGGTAATCTGTGATTAAGTCCTGGAACTACTCTTTTTCCTAGCTATTAACTGTTCAAACATGGGAAACATGAAAGATATATGAAAGATAACAAACATATAACAAAGAGTTACAAGGGAAACTTATTGAGTCATGAGATACGCAAGAATCCTGTAAAATTCAGCTAAACACCAGCAAAACATCAAGAGACACAGAGCTTTGGAAATTCCATCATCCTTTGTATTACTTCTCTGAGAGCTACAGCAAAAGAGGAGCAGAATAGATATGAACAATCTTTTACATCCAATGTCCAACCCCTGCTAACAAGTGCAAGGGGGAATATATAGCAGTCTCATACAAAATATCTTAGGCATTGAGTCATCTGAGAGGGAAAATATCTTCATTAACTCGTACAGAAATTGCAGATAGAAAGTTATTACAATCTTTAATGAAACATTAAAGGCTCTTAACTCCTGTCAGAACAAGTTGACCTTTGGAGCTCACAGATTCGGTTGAGTGCTTTGTTATAACTACTGAATGACATGTCTGTGCAGCTGTGTCTGACTGCTAATGCTGCTGTGGTGGCCAAATACTTGTGCTGAGTTGGCTCAGCCTCTTTCTGCATACCTGCTGATGTGTCTTTATCTTCCTGTGTATTAAAATTTAAATATTTTCAAAAAGTAATAACATAATTACTGACTTTGATTTAACAGTAATTGTATCAAGTTTTCCCATACATCCGGTGTAGGAAATTGATGCCTCAAAATTGAACCCATGGTCTCATCGGCCTCTGTATACTTGTAAAAATGGGGAGGCTCATCAAACAAGTGTGTGATTTCATTCATAATAAAAAACAAACTTTCTACCCTGTTGAAGAGGATCTGCCCTGTTATTGGTCCTGTTTCTACTGATGAACTAGCTACTTCTGAAATTTGATTCCAAGCAAAGGTGTTCACTCTCTTAGCATATTTCTCATGTGAGAGCAACTTTCCTGATGGCTCCAGCAGGCTAGGCAGACCCCTGTTTTGCAATGCCATAAACATGTTCTGAAATTTGTTGATGTCTGCTTGCATATCCTAGGTTCTTCTTTCCAGGGTCTGAATCAGGTTTCTCAATGTCAGGACCCTTTTTATCAGTGAGATGGTCTCTGTCCTGTTTCCAATTCCCATTTTGATAATACAAAGGATGATGGAATTTCCAAAGCTCTGTGTTATCTGATCTTGTCTGGTGCTTAGCTGAAAGTTGCAGGATTCCTACGTATCTCATGACTCAATAAGTTTCTCTTGTAACTCTTTGTTATGTGTTTGTTATCTTTCATATATCTTTCATGTTTCCATGTTTAAGCAGTTAATAGCAAGGAAAAAGAATAGTTCTAGGACTTGGTCACAGATTACCCTGAACTCAATCTAAGCTATTGTGAATGTCTTTTCTTCAGTTATAGTAATGAAAGCATAATTCTTAAATGCTACCATTTCACACTATATCATCACAGTGATTTATTATTTCAGGAATTCAAGTTTGCTCCTGAGGAATACATCCCTTTTTCACACCCCAGCTTAGTGAAAAATTCTTAATTGCTTTTCACTGGTTGTTTACACTCCATAATCACAATTTAAAGTTTGTTTCATGAAGTATCTAAATGGCCCTGTAACTCTAGCTG
>APFE030936081.1:84483-127270 GCA_000404065.3 Pinus taeda
TTTGGTAGTCCAAGTCTGCCAAATCCTGCCACTCCAATTCTCTCTGTGGGGCATTTAAAGGAGCAACATTGAGGGCAACTGGTGCAACTGGAGTCTCCATGGTTACTTGGATTGTTTGGCAAATAAACTGCTGTCTCTTAGACTGGGCAATAGTAAAGAGCACTGCCTGAGTACAGAGGTAAATTTGAAGAATGAAGGGTAATAGGGCAAGTCCACAGCAATTGAAATATTGTTTTGGTTCCTTGAGGAGGCAAGTTTTAGTCTTTAGCAGACCTTTCTCAACAATTGAGTGTAGGTTCCGGGTTTTAGTTCACGACTGCGCAAACGAAAAATGCGGGTTTTTAGTGAATTCAGTCTAAAATGGCTCGGCTAGTGAATTTCGACCGTTAATTTTTCAAGAGGGAGCTGGGTGCAGGTAATTTTATGGTGAATTTATGCGTTTTCTGTGCTCACAGTGATTTTTTGCTATTACAGAGAAAAACCAGGTTTCAGAGAAGTTTGCACAGACAAATACCTGGTAAATCGATGGCCTGGGTCGGAAAAGCAGGTGGGTAGGTGCACTGAAGACCTCCTGGTTGTTTCGAGCAAGTTGGTGAAGTTTTGGTCGTAAAACGCATGCAGAGGGCGCAACAATGTTTTTTGCAAAAAGTGCAAAAAACACGCAAAAATTGACGAAATATGGCTTTTTCAAGTCATTGGTGCCTTTTTTAAATGACGTCGGCATGACGTCACTAGGTGGGTCCGGGTTGGATGATGTCAGCATGACGTCATCAGGTGACGTGGTGGCCTATGACTGGTCCACGGGGGTGGTGAGGTGGCGGACAGGTGGCGCAATGGTGGACAGGGCGCGCGGCCGTGGCACTGACGCAGACAGTGAGGGGGCACTTACGTCGGCAGACAGGTGGAGCGATATCGGACCACCTCCTGTACGGCGAGGAATCTATCAGAGGGGGCTCCGATGGAATTTGGAGGCGACGCGTGGACCCCGCGTGACATCAGCGTCTGACAGATATCGGACGATATCTATCGGACGTCGGGGCCGGTCCGAAATTCGCGTCGACCATTGGATTTAAAAGGCTTGATCGGACGGTCATCGGGCTAGGGATCTGCATGGAGGATAGGGTCATTGGGCTGGGATTAAAATATCATTTTCCTTTTAACTTGCGCCCGGCGGGACCCTTCGAAATTTTAAATAATTCGATGGTTTTGCAATGTATTTCTTTGTTAAATCATATATAGACATGAACTTTGGAAAAAAGGCGAAACTATGGTTTATCAATGATTTTTCACAACATCGTTTAAGGTATTAAAAACTTAGGATAAGCATGTTTTTAATGGGATTTCATAAAAAGGCGCAAATTGGTCCCGACCTTAGGATAAGGCGGAGAAAGTGGGTTTTTGCGTATATTTTGTTTATGAGCGGGTATAAGGGTGCAAAAAGGGTTTTTTCAAGGGTTTTTAGGCAAAGTGAAGGATTGAATGGGCCAGTGAGTTCTGGGGAGATAAGAGGTTAGGCTTGGGTTCTTGAGCTAACCAGATGTTAATTCAATTCCCTAGTAGTGAAACATATGGCTATAATGCCAAGGAGGGGATACTTATAGAATGCTTAGGGTTTATACACCATGGTGTTAATAGTAGGGAAAGGGAAGCATAGGGAGCTAGATAATAAAAAATTAGAGGTTAATATGGAGGGAGAGGGTGAATGAAGAGTGATGTTACTAAGTTTTCTTGAAAACAGCTTAGTTTAAAGAGTAGATCAAAATGAAAAGAACTTTACACAAGAAATGTGGCTTCTAAAGGCATAAGGACCAACATAAAACCTTGAATTCTTTCATAATCACAACTGGTGAAGGGATGTTAGTAACGAGTGATAAATAAAGGGAAAAGGGAAGTTAGACATGCTCCCTTATGTTATTTTCCTTGTATTTGATTAGCAAAATGTAGCTTGGAAGGAACACCACTTCTGCAACCCCATCTACCTACCCAACTATTTAGCCTAGCTTTTTTTGTTTCTTCTTGGAGGGTGCACTTGGACTTGCAGACCCTTTATGTGCCTTTTCTTTTCCATTGGCTTTTTCCTTTGATTTCCTATCTAGCACTACCCTTATTTATTCCAAGGCCCCAGATTAAGCAGTTAGGAACCTTAGTTTCTCTGCCTAACAACTGATCTGCCAAGATTAAACAGTTTGGACAGATTTCTTTCTCTATTCTACAACTGAAAATTGAAACATGGCATGATCCAGATTAGACTATTAGACCATCGATCACAACTTTAATAGACATGAAGGTATGTACACACCTTGCTTTTCCTTGAAAATATGGGATCTTTGTACCAGCAAAGCAGAGCATATTTGGCCTTTGAATTTGCCAATCATGAAATATGAAACCTATTGGTATAGGTATCCAACACCTTACCAAATACCAACTGATATGGAGAGTGTCTAGTAGTGTTCCTCCAAGTCGTGCGATATGCCCACAAGGCCTCTGGTAATCGAGTAACCCAGTCTCGTCTGTGCAATGAGACTGTTGTCATTAGAACAACTTCAATTACTTTGTTGGTACTCTCCACCTGCCCATTCACCTATGGGTGATATAGAGAGGTAATTATGTGGATAATGTGATGATTCTTCATTGTAGTAGTGATCTGATGGCCTACAAATTGTGGCCCCCCATCAGTAATTACTTCTCTAGGTAAGCCATATCACACAAAAATTTTGAAAATAAAATTAATCACTGTTTCCTCTGTTTCTCTTGGTAATGCTATTGCCTCCACCCAATTAGTTACAGATTCTGTTGCAAACAATATATATGATTTCTGATTGGATGGTGGGTTGATCGACCTAACAAAATCTAATGCCCATAACTCAAAGGGTTCTATCACTAGCTGAGGATGCAGAAGCATCTCATCAGATTAGCTAGGGCAGCCCATCCTTTGGCAAATATCGCATGCCTAGACAAATTTCTTAGCATCCTTAAAAGTCGTGGGCCAGTAGTAGCTCATTTGCAAAAAAATTTCCAGTTCAGTGGTCTACAAAATTTCCAACGCAAGGTCCATCATGGCAAGATTTTAAGATATCATAAATTTCGTCTTCCCTGATACACCTGTGGATGTGCATATCGGCCCTTGTGTGAAAAAGGTATCCTCCGATCTAGGGGAACCGAGTGATGCACTGCACTATTAATTTCCTTTCTCTGGGTGTTAGATGTTTGGGCAGTTTTCCCACTGCTAAGTAATTTGCCACACCTTCATACCATGGTGTTTTTATGGCCACATCAAACAGGTGTTCATCCAAGAACTGGTCTTCTACCGCCATTGCATCGTCTGTTCTTGGCACTCGGGAGAGGAAATCTGCCACAAGGTTTTTTCTCCCTTGTCGATCCTTTATAGTTATGTCAAATTCATGCAAAAGTAGTAACCAACATGTCACTCTTCCATTTGTAATGGGTTTATTAGCTAAATATTTGATAGCAGAGTGATTAGTATACAGAACTACAGGGTATCCAGTTATATAGTCTCTCAATTTGTTAATTGCATAAATAATAGCTAGAAACTCTTTCTCTTTTACTGTGTAATTCAACTCAACAAGAGTGAAGTTTTTGCTAATGTAATATATAGCGTATGGTTTCTTGTCTTCTTCTTGGCCAAGAACTAATCCAGAATCTGACGTGTCTGATGAAATCTAGAATGGTATATCCCAATTCGGGCCTCGTAAAACTGGTGTTGTTGATAGTAGTTGTTTCAACTCTGTAAAGGCAATGTCACTTTTGTCAATCCATATAAAATCAATATTTCTTGTTAAGGGATATAATGGTGCAACAATCTGTGAGAAGTTCTTTATAAATCTACAATAATATCCTACAAATCCCAGAAAACTACCTACCTCTGTTTGAGTGCAGGGAGTAGCTAATAAGAGGATTACATGTATTTTTTTTTGATCTACCTGAATTCCGGTTGCTAAAATGAAATGACCCGGGATCAAGCCCTCTGTCATCATCATATGGCACTTCTCATGGCTTAAGCATATCCCAGTAGTAATACATCGCTCTAGGACTTTCTCTAATGTCTATAATGCCTGTTCGAAGTCATCTGCATAGGGTGTGAAATCATCCATGTACACTTCCAATCCTTCATTTGTCAAGTCTGCAAAAATACTGAGTATGGCTCTTTGGAATGTAGCAGGTGCGTTGCATAATCCAAAAGGTAATACCCTGTAAGCTATCGTTCCCCACAAGAAAGTAAAAGTAGTTTTATCCTAGTCTTCGGGGGAAATCTAAATTTGGTTGTAGCCACTAAAGCCATCTAGGAAAGAGAATAATTTCTTCCCTACCAGTGTATCTAGGACTTGATCGATGAATGGAAAGGAAAAATAGTCTATTTGCATTGCCTTGTTGATTTCTCTGTAGTCGACGCATATCTACCATTTCCCATTCTTTTTGGGGACAACTACTAGTGGAGAAATGAATTTATTGTAAGGTATAGGATAGATAAAATTCACGTCTAATAGTTTTTCAAGTTCTTCTTTAACAATATCCTTTAGGTGAGGATTTAATCTACATTGACTTTGTTGAATGGATCTTACATCTTTTTCAGTGTAAATGTGGTGCATGCATAGCTGAGGGTCAATCCCATTCATGTCTGGGTAATCCCAAGAAAAAACCCCTTTATATTTCCTAAGGACTTGAATAATTTTATGTTGTTGGTTATCACTCAAATTACTGTTATTGTTCAGGATCTTCCTTGGCTCGATTTGAATAGGTTTCTATTATAGACAATGTTTGTTTGTATTGGTTGGTCATTGATATCTCTTAGGGAATCTTCTTCAATTTCATTATCAAGGACTGCTTTAATCATGTGACATTTCAAGCTAGACATTGTAGGAGGGTGATTGATAAAATTATTAATGACATCGTCTTCTATTTGGTTTTTAAATTCAAGGGCATCTGCCACAGTCAATGGTGACTGAATATTTTCTATTAAATAGGTTACAGGTTTCTTCCTAGTTTTTACAATGGTTAGGCTTGGATGAGCAGGAGGGTATAAGGCTAGATTCTTCACATCATTCCCTCTGGTTATGGTCATACTGCCTGTCTGACAGCTGATATAAGCATCAGTGGTTGCTATCCAAGGCCTTCCTAAAATTAAGGGATGTCCATCTAGCTGGTTCCTAGGGTTAATAATAAAAAAATCTTTCGGATATTCCCAAGTACCTACAGAAACCCTCACATCCAGTAATGTTCCTTCTCGCCTAATGACTAAGTGATCAACAAGTTCTAGCAAGGTAGTTGTTGGCTCCAAGGTTGTGCTGCCAAGCATTTCAAAAGTTGTTGTTGTGAGAATGTTAATGGATACCCCCAAATCAACTAAAGCATTGGGAAAAGAGCATCCATTTATCTGTACAGTGACAATGGGTTTCCCAGGTCTTCATATTTTATAGGTGTCTCTTTACCTAGTAATAAATCAGACAAAGTCCTGACAACATGGAAAGTTGGGGTTATTTTTGTTTTCCTCACAGACTTCTTTATACACAATTCATTAATAGTTTTGGCATACATTGGAATGTCTCGAATACCCAAGAGGAGGGATATTTTTATATACATATTCTTGAGTTCACCCAGAATATCAAAGTCGTATATTCAATTGGGTGTGGTATCATCAATCTTTCTAGGAATGGTGGGGAAGTAGTTATGATCTGTTGGGGAGTTTTTTGCGCAACTATATCTTCTGTTGTGTCTGGAGCATGATTGTTCAGAGGTCTTTGTTTCAGCCAGATGTATACCCCAGGAAGTTTGTACACCCCTCCACGCAAGGGGGTGTGGGGGGGACTTGTCCCCCCTGCGGGGGTCTAGGGGGGCCGATCCCCATCGGCTGGGGAGTCCAGGGGCCAGCGGTCCTCCGGCAGGGGCTTGGGGGCAGCGCCCTCGAAGCTAAAAACATATGTAAAATTTCCTTGTAAAAGTGTAGTCATTTCTAGTCAATCTAGGCTACTCATTAGGCGGATGATTTGACGATAGAACTTATGTTTAGTTTCAGGTTTTTTTCCCTAGAAGGAAACCCCTCTCTTTGTATGAGGTCATTGTATTGAGTCTGTGTAATATATGTGTATTTCTCCAAGTGAGAAGCAGAGAGGTGAGACTGTGAGAGAAAACAGAGGATATTACAGCGGATCTGCTGTAGGTTGTGTCTATTCATTTTGTTGGATAATAAGGACTGGCTATTCGGGGTGGACATAGCCCAAACTGGGTGAACCACGTATATCTATGTCTCTCTGGTTTTATGCGTTTTCTGTGTTTATATTTCTGCAATATTTTATGTGTTCCATTGCTCCGTAATATATAATTTTCTAACATCTTCCCCTTGTTAGTCATCTACAGTCAAAGGCTTATTTTGGTGCAGTTATTTAGGTTGCAGATTTTTATCCTTGTCTAGATTGAGTACTCATCTAGATCTTAACTTGAGTTCATTACACTCTCTCAACTCAGCTTCAGGGTCCAGACCCTCGATGATTTGTACTGACTGGATTGGTCTGTTGTTGGGATTTGGGTTGGGTTGAGATGGGAGTTGCGGTCATATATTAGATTGAGGATTCTACTGCAACATGTAAGGTGCTGGTAAAGTTGGTTGAGACAGAGGAATTGTCCCCATAGGCTAGTTCACGGATCTTTGCTAATTTGATTTCCAGTTCTGTTTTTGTGAGGTGGAGGGAGACCATTGAGATGAATAGGGATTGTTCTGCCAGAATGGTGGAGGGTAAGAGGGATTTGGCCAATTATTGTTTGGATTTGACTAGTTGGGCCATGGTGGCATAGAAAATGTTTGAGGTGTCCAAGTAGGAAAAGGTGGCTGGTTTTGCCATGCTACCCTTAATACTGCTGAGAATTATATTGTAAGGGAGGAAAGAACGAAGATGGATCGGTAGGCATACCTATCTGATGTGCTAGCCATTGATGATGTTGGTTCAACAGATATACTAGTTCCACTTCCGCTTCCTTGAAGACTGCTTTTAATCCTGAGAGCGATGGGCAACTTGTAGTGGCATGCTCCTTAGTGCATATGGCACATGTTTGTATCATATATAGTGAGCATTATTTATTACTATGTTTCTTTCTACAACAGGGATAGAAAATAACCAGGTTTTGTTTTGCTTCGGCCTACTTTCATTTAGCTTGCATGATATCCAATTGTGTCGTCAGGGTCCCCAGGATATCAGTCTTGAAATCTTCCAATAGTTTGTCGATTTTGAATCTTGTAATGCTTCCTCTTGAGGCTTTGTTGTCTGTAGTGATTGCATTGCGTCCAGCTGGTTTCACCCTTGTACTACCCCTGGAGGACCTGATGCACAAGTCTATAATATTGTCATAATATTCTTGATAAATATCACCCTTACCCATTATATTCAGTGTTTCTACCCATTGGTCCTTCATACCTTTAATTGTTGTGTTTTTTAGAATATTATCAAGTAGATTTTCATAAGGATATCTTTACAGATTATATTGGAAACACTCCACATATTCTTCTAGAGTCTCGTTACGCTTAGCTACCATTTGAAAGATTTCATCTTTTAGTTCTCTAGTTCGGCAATAATCTTGGTATTTTTTTAGGAAGGATGTTTTCATCTGTTCCCATTCATTGATGGTACCTCCACCAAGTCCCATAAACCAATGCAGGGCTTCTCCCTTCAGAGTAGAGGGGAACAATTTCAGCTTTTTTGGATCGGTAGTGTAATCATAACCCCTACATAGGAAATTGAATTCAAAAAAGAATGCATCGGGGTCTTCTCAAGTTAACCCATGAAAGGTAGGAATATTTTGTAATGGGATAGCTTTCATGGGGGCATTGACAACTATGTCCACAATAGGGTATTGTAACGTAGAGGTTTGGGCTATTGTTGATTATTGGCCATTTGGTCAGAAATATGCCAATATTCTTCAAGGATCTCTGGAGCTGGAGAGTCATTCCTAGAATGTCTAGAAGAGGCTGGAATGATTCTAACAGTGCTACCTTGATCCAAAACATTGGGTTTCCTTTGTTCAATCACTACTTCAGGAGATCTAAGTTCTCATGATTTAATTTCAGGATGACTTGTTTCTCCTTCTCCTTCATGGAGGTTGCAAGAATTCCCTTCTTGTGAAGGGCGTGGTTGTGAATTTTCAATATCTTTAAAACTCTGTTCAGACCCTTTAGTCTTACTGTGAATCTCAGTGTTAGCTATAGATGGTGATCCTGTGGCCTGAAGGGAAACAATAGGATGTCTGTTAGCAATAGTTCGGGGTCCTACTGATGACTGAGACTCAGCTTTTCTTATGATTTCGTCAATAAATCTTGATCATCCAAGGGTCACCAGCCCCTTAGATTTTTCAGGTTTGGGGGGGAGGAATTATATCTTTTTCTAGCCTTTTCTTCTTAGTTGTTCATATAAAAATACAAATGTTCATTTCTACTTTAAATTTCTACGCAATTATGCTCGAAAGCAAGCAGAGGAGCGAGCATTTTACTCGTTCATTACACAGGTTCTTACCTTCCATTTTTAATACCCAATTCTCTCTCAGCATACATACACCACTCTTTCTAAAATGGCAACACTCTCCTTGGCAATGACACCAAAATGTTGGGTGTTAAAAGGTGTCTTTTAAAACTCCTAATTGCCTCACATTAATTATAAACCTGGGTAAGTCTTCTTGTTCCAAGAGTGTACACAATATGTGCAAGCTGTAATTCAAGAGAGTAATGCTTTAAAATAAATTATTAAATTCAATACAAGAGTAAACAGATGCAATCATAAATCTCAAGCTTGTAACTTTAAGGGAAATAATTCATCTAAGCATCATGACTCAATCTCAAACAAAACCATAATTCAATCTTAATCAACCAATTTGAATGATAATTAACCGAGAGAACTGTAGCATTAACTGAGCTCTTTTAGCTGGACTTAAACTACTTGATAGAAGGAAAGAATTTAGGCAATAATGTTATATTCTTTAATTAACCAGAAATGATTATTTAATTGATAACTAATTCAATCCACGACATGAATTAAATAAAGCCAACTAGGATTGCACATTAATGAAATGAATACCAAAAATCTGAATTAATGAAAATAAATCAACTACAAAGTTGTAAAGCAGAATAAATTTGTAGGAAATAGAAAAATCATAAAACAAGGAACAACAGTAAGATCCACCAGAGAGCTGGCCCTAGCCACCAGCGAATACTGCTTAGCTTCTTCCGAATATCTGAGTGAACAACAACACACGTTATGTATTAATCATCAAAGTCACTTGCCATTACAATATGATCTTGTTCTTAAGAATCACGCTTCTATATATTAAAATTACAATTGATGTAAAAGACAAGAGATCCCTCTTCATTTTTCCCTTTTATAGTCAAAAGGAAAAAGATAAATGTGATCCCTCAGGATCAGGAGATCCTGAGGGATTCACAACTAAATGGTATCTTCAGACAATTCTTTCATCTTGCACTAATCTTATTGATTCATTCCTTGGTTTTGTCACACACAACATGTCTCATTTCCCTTGATTAGCTTTTGTTGTTTCAACTTTGGAACAACAGTTGTTCCATCTGCTGTTTTTCTGCATAAAAAGTAATGAGAGTTAGTTTGGTCAATCAAATCGTATCAAGAGTAGTTTCATTCTTTACTTATCAAAATCCTATCAATATTTTATTATATCATGGCACAATATGGATAAGAAAGGAGGAGAAAAATAGTAATCAAGAGTAAATACATACCTATTGCAAGGCTCAACACTTGGCTCCATGAGCTCCCCAACTGCGTAATCTTTCTTCTCAATCCAAGCCTAAACTGTGCATTGCACAATATTAAGGTTCAAACCTAACCCTTGACTGCCTAATCTATGCAATTGCACGGTCATTGAGCCTCTGTCTTAGCCTACCACATGACTCTGGCTTAGTTAGTGGATCATCATGCAACATCTTAGACTAGGGGTTTATCGAACTGGTGTCGTCTTTTCATGAGTGGATTGTAGATGTAGAAAATATATCATGTTATGGAAATATGATGATGAAGGAGATGAAGAAGGATGACATGCTAGAAGACATATGGATCTGAAGATGAAGGAACACTAGATTATAATAGAATATCAAAGATTAGGATTGCATGAAGACTCCATTTGATTCACAACCCTTTGGAGTGTGGATATGAAGAAAAAAACATATCTCTCATGAATCACTTCACATCTATTGTTGAAGGAAAAGGAGCAACAAGAAAAGCTCAACATTTCCATGTCATCAAGAATTCCTTGTCAACAGTTGCATGCCATGCCATGTGATGGGTCATCATATGCCATATCATTCTTGTGGATTATGTAATTTATTATTTGAAAATGTATTGTAAAGTGGAATTCCAAAGGACATGTATAGAATATGAAGATTCATGTAAAGTTGAAAAGTCATGAGGGTAGTCAAAGGGTCGCAAGGGAGGTGAAGCATCACCCCATTGGTTATATCTACATCCTCATTATATGAGCAAAGGACTTTTCACCTTGGCTCCTCTAGCATGGAATTAGAGAGACAAGCTAGATATTTTGGGGAGCAAGGAGTGGCACCAATAATCCACTATTGGGGCTAGTGGTGTTCATTGTATACACGTGTCCTGTGACTTTTACTTAATACTTGAAGCCTAATGGTTCACACGTTTTCATGAATGGATTGTGAATATTTGTAAGAATATTCTGTGAATATTTATGATTCATGTTTTCTTTCACCTGTACTAAATTAGTTGAATTATTTTGTTTATTTTAGTGCTTATCTAATTGATAATGTATTGTAATGGTTTCTATAACTACTATATCCTTGTGGACTATTCTGCTAGATGTTAGACAAATCTTTCTTTTTCATAATGGTTGTAATGACCATCACATCTTTGTGGACTATTCCATTGGATGAGAGACAAATATCTTCTATGTATGTGTGTCTTTACTAGGGTGGTACTATTACCTCTCTCCTAGAGGCTCACTTTCATTTCCCTCTGAAGTAGAATATTCTTGACACATATACAACCAAACACTCACCATGCATACCAACTTGGTGATCTGAGATTACCTTTGCATAACTCTCTTGTGTTGAATTTTGCAGCCAAGGAAAACCTATAAGAATATATGACAGTCGGGTTGATATCCCAGATGGGGCTCTTATTCCAAATGGTGTGAGGTCTAATTAGGAATTCACATCGGGGAGACCCCATTGGTTGAAATATTTACAGCATCGTCAACAATGACTAATGTCATTGTTGTATATTACAGGATCAAGAGGAGGCCATGGAGAGAGAACTTGGATGATGTAGAGCTACTAAATCAACAAGAGGAAAGTTGGTGGCCATAGAATCAGATAAAAAATATGTAGATACAATAAAGGTAAGAAGATAAATCAACCTCAAACAAAGGAGGATGGTGTTTATGAATTCAAAAATGATACAACATAGATGAGATAAAGTTATATAAAATATGGTTTTGTTTTTTTTCAAATCCAAAACATGATATCGATATGTCAAATATAAGATAAAAGTGAGGTTTTTTATTGGATAGCATCTTTTTTGAAATTATATAATTGGTGTAGTAAACATCATTGACTATGTTATGTATTATAGGGCCAAGGATAGCTCATGGCAATAGATCGTGTCATATCAAATAAGGACATAATGGATGTCGCAGGACATCATATAATCAACTTTTGACATAACTTAAGAAGCAGTTTGTGCTAAATCCATCCTTTTTCATAGTATTATTATAATTTATAGTGTATTATCCAATCTTGAAATAAATTAATGCATGTGTTTGATATTTCAGATGGAGATTGAAGCAAGTGCACAACCTAAGTGTTCAACTAGCAAAATAAAAAAAACATATGTACATGGGCATGGACCTAAAACTATTAAAGCATGATAAACATTGTGGGTGGAAGAGGATATGACAACGTATCCTCCAGACACAAAAAATAATGTCACTAAAGAAGATGTTGGTCAAGGATATAATACATGGGATGGGAATTTTTAAGCGATACTTGATTATATTTCTTTGAAATTGATACATTTACGATTTATCCAATTCTTTCCAAACATTAAATAATGGTTGTGTTTGTCGATAGGTAAAAGATGATGATCAAAGAACGATTACTAATACTTAAGTTGATCCAACTAGGCTATTAATATTTGGACTGGATGATCCAAACCATCCTTTAAACCATACCAAGATGAAAAGAGCATATTTAAAAAGAACTCTACTACCTAAGAAATTTTAATAGCTGATGAGATTAGCATACAACCATGACATGTCACCTAGCCTTAATGACGATGATCATGATAGTGAAAATGTAGTTCATGATTAAGGATTGAATGAAATTCTTATAGTTTTATTTGAGGATGGAAACAATGATGACAATAACAATCATATGGTTGAAAATAATGATGACATAAGGGGTAATTACCATCAATGTAATGTAGGGAAAATTTTAAGGATGGAAATTTATCTTAAAGTTTAGAAACCTTGGTGAATCCCACTAGTCCGATAATGGGAAAGCTAAGGACATTGAAGGTTACCAGGCAGAAATCTTAAAAATTAGAGGCCATGTCCTCATCCCCCACATCCACAAGCTTTTCAATCAAGCGGTCAAGCAAGGGTTCCCTAAGTTATGGACTGAGAGCCTCATTATCCCTATTTTTAAAAATGGGGATACAAATAACCCCTCTAATTATCGGACAATTATGATCAGCCCTCTCTTAGCTAAGTTATATGGTAGTATTTTGGAAAAAAGGTTGAGCATATGGCTTGAAAGTGAAGATAAGTGGGCTAAAGGCCAAGCGGGTTTTAGAAGGCATCACTCAACAACAGACCACCTCGTTATGCTTAGAATCCTAGTGGAGGAATGTCGTAATGATAAATCCAAACTCTTTTGTTGCTTTGTGGACTTTAGAAAGGCTTTCGATATGGTTCCTAGAAACAACCTTTGGAATAGGTTAGAAGAGCTAAAGGTTCCTTTCGAGTTGAGAGTTGCCACTATTAGATTATATGAGAATGTAATTGCCAAGCTAAAAATCAAGGAGGGGTGGTCGAAAGATATTAAGTGTAATATCAGAGTTAAACAAGGTTTCCCTCTCTCCCCTACCCTATTTGGCATTTACATTGACAAGCTTGAAAGTTATTTCGAGGAAGCAGGATGTGCTGGCACGATCTTAGCTGGGCTAGTCATCATCCTTCTTCTCTATGCTAATGATATTGTTCTCCTTGCAAGGTGTCCATCTAATCTTGATAAGCAGCTTAGGCTTCTTAAGGATTTTTTCTCTACCATGGGTATGATTGTTAACACTGACAAAACAAAATTTATGATTATCAAATCCAAGAAAGGACACCTATGCTAATTTTATGTATGACAATAATAACTTGGAGGAAGTTTATTCTTACAAGTACCTAGGAATTGATATTCATCACAAGCTCAACTGGAACTATAGCATTGAAAAAAGGATTAATGGGGGGTGGAAAGCTTACTTTGGTCTTGAAAATAATTTTAAAATGGCAAACCTCGTAATGTGGGATAAAAAGAAGTTCCTCTTTGAAACTTTAGTCACTCCTGTTATCTTATATGGATGTGAAGTTTGGGGTTGCAGCATCTCTAGAGAATCCTGGAGAAAGATTGAGTAAATCCAGAAGTGCTTTATAACATATAACTTGGAAATTAAAAGCAATACACCCTACCCTATTCTCCTTATAGAAGTAGGTATTTCCCCTATCGAAAGCCTAGCTATGACTAGGCTTCTGTTGTACAAGCACAAGCTCAATAACATAGCAGATCATAGACTTCCCAAGCTAGCTTTAAATTCCATCCAAAACCATCTAAGGCTCAAACGGGGGTGGTATAAAGACACGAGGGCCTAGATAAACCATTGGGAGATCAATGAGAATGACACACTGCAAAACATTAATAACATTAAAAATATTGTTACTTCTAAGTTCAAAGAAAAAATGTGGTGTGAGAAAGATGTAGCGGCTAAAAGAAAATTGAGTTATTATAAGAAGGTCATCAACCCCACCCTAGAAGATCAAAAGTATCTCTTTGTTTTAGCTAGCTCAAAGAAGAAAATTAATTTAGCAAAGTTTAGAACGAACTCTCATGAGCTCCATAGTGAAACAGGTCGTTGGACAGTTCCTAAAACACCATGGACGGAAAGAATCTGCCATCTCTATGGTAATAGGAACATTGACGATGAAAACCACTTCCTCTTAGAGTGCCCCACATACAACAACATTAGATCTAAGTTTCATAATCTTTGTCACAATATTGACCTTCCTAGCCTTTTACAATGTCAAAATTATAGTAAGCTTGGGAGTCTTCTCTCCAGGATTTTTGAGCATAGAAATAAAATCTTAAGTCAAACTAAATAATTTGTTTCTTTAGGTCCGATAGACCAAATTTTGGTCTCAGTGGACGTTAACCATCATCATCATCATCATCATCAAAATGTTTGGAGATATTTTTGTAAAAATGTTCAAATTTATAATATTTTTATATAGTTTATATAATTTTTTGGCGACTTTTAGGGCAAAATAATTTCATTCTATAAAATTTGGGCGAATCAACTTTATAAAAAAATGGAAATTAGTGAATCTTTTTTTTGGAAAAAGTATCGAAAATTAGCCTATGGGTGAATATTAGCCCCTAAAAATTTTCCGTGATGTAATGTTGATGATAACAACCTAAAAGACTCCATAAAGCAAGCAACAAAGACACCCGTGTTCAAATAGGGTGCAAGTAGAACCTCAAAACTGGCATGCACATTAATATTATTATAAATCAAGTCACTATTTGGTTCATCAGACAAAGGATTTACCACCCAACTGAAGTGAGTTGAAATTTATTTCTTACAATGCATTGTCAATTGGTGTACATAATTCATAAAGATTCATCAACTTCATTTATATTTATTTAAGGGGATTTTAAAACCATATATTGTATATGAATAGTCATAATGTAGATTGACATATCAAACATGTTCATCATAATTCAAATATTCAATTGACCTAATCCTTGGAAATCTTACAGGGCACTAAAAACTAAAATATTTCCTGAAGAAAATGTGTTGCCATCAACTTGTAAAGAGGTGCGCAAGTTATTGGTTGAGTTGGGGATTGAATATAATCCAATTGATTAATGTAGAAATGATTTCATTTTATACATAGATGAATATCAAGACAAGGTAGAATTCCCTATATGCAAAGAGAAGAGATATTGTACAGATGTACAAGGTCCTACAATTCCAAAGAAGGTTTTACATCACATGCCAATTTTAGCTAGATTTGAATGAATGTTTCCTTGCAATTCACTTGCATAATTGATGGACTGGCATGCAAATAATAGGAGTAAATATGGATTCATGCAAATTCTAACTAACTCGAAAGCATTGAAACACATAGATGAAAAATGGCTGAGAAAATTCAAATATGTACCTCATAGTATTAGGTTTGGTCTTGCAATTGATGGAGTGTGCCCATTCTCTTTCATGAGATCAAATTATAGTGTTTTGTCGGTCATATTGATAGTATACAATATTCCCCCTTGGATGAGTGTTAGAAAGGATCAGCTTAGTCTAACTCTCATTGTTCCAGGAAAACATCAAGCTAAAAACATGGATGATTATCTTGTGCTTTTTATTGATGAAATGCAACTTCTATGGAAAGGCATAAGAATTTATGACATATCAAGTCCTCCATAAAATAGGTCTTTCATGTTGTATGGTGTGCTATGTTGGACTATTCATGATTTACTATAACTTGGTTTTTGTTCCGATAAGATAAAACAATTACGTATTTACACTCATAATTTATTTTCATCCTGACTTTAATACTTAGTTTTATAGTATTATTTTGATGTTATTAACCTTATTTCTTGAGTTACAGAGATTTAAACAAAGGGATATTTGTCTGTCCAAGATGTGTACAATAATTTCAACGGAAGTGTTCTAAATATCTTCATAAATTATTTATGCAAACAACAAGGTTTTTCTATCACTCGATCATAGGTTTAGAAACTGTCATAAGAATAAATTTGATGGAATAGTTGAAAATAGAGGCCCTCCCATGATTATGGGTCCAGCCAATTGGATTAAGAAGTAGGAAGATGCTAAATTGAAATCTTGGCATGATTTTTTTGATGGGAGTAGTTCTATTGAAGAACCATAATAAGTTGTACTTAAGATGCCAGAAGGGATGAAAAGGAAATCCATATTTTATGAGCTCCCATATTGTAAGGATCTATTAATTTTTCACCTATTAGATCTTATGCACATCTTAAAAAATGTCCCAGATTCAAATTCTCTACATATAACAGGAAAAGAGAAGGACACCTTGTATTTGAGGAGAGATATTGCTCTTTCACGTACCAAATTTGATATAAAAAAATTGTGTCCAAATAGGGAAAATAAAAAATATGCAGAAGCTCCATGGATTTTGAAAAAGAAAGAATTATACCAACTAAAAAATGCCATAAGTTTAATGAGGACACCTACTGGATATGGTTCATCATTAAATAAATCTTTTACAATTAATGGACATATCACAAGATTTAAAACACATGATTTTCATAATTTTATGAAGGTATTATATATCATCATTTAACATTTATTGGTAAAATTGATTAGTTACTAAATATATTCTGATATTCTATTGTGTGACAAAAATAACTAATGACGACCTTTGATAAATGTGTTTGACAACAATTAAGGGTGATCCATGTCTTATCATTGACTTGAGGAATTCCATAAATATATTGTTAGCATTTGCAAGGCATGTGGTATGAAATGTTCATGTGTGATAGATATATAGATATTTTATTGCATTTTCATTTTTTCCTAAAGGGCCATACTAATTTAGTATTCTTATATTAGGTGGGTGACGTCCAAGGAGATCCATGAATGTGACGAGTCAAAGGAAATTTCAAAAATTGTATGTTATTTGAGAAGGAGCTCCCTGCAAGTTTCATGGACCTACAAGTCCATTTACTTATAGACCTAGTCGATGATATTGAATTAATGAGAGTCGTATTGACGAGGTGAGGTTTTTTTCTTTGAGAGGTATATGAAAACTATAAAATGATATGTTTGAAAAAAGGCACATCCAGAGGGTTGCATGGTTGAAGGGTATGTATTGAATGAATCATTTTTCTTCCTATGTGAATTCCTTGGTAAGGATTTCGAAGATGGGCCATGCTTATGGGATGACGAATGAGCACTAGATATTATTGATGGATAAAAACCACAATAATGGTGTTCAAATAGAAACTAGTAAGTAAACTCGTGATCATTATGCTTGTTTTTATTGCAATCATTAATTTACTCTGTAATTTATTCTCAAATTAACAACATGGCCTTTGGAGTTTGAAACAAGCATATTGACATTTAATAGGTGTAGACGAAAGTGCTATACTCGACAAGTTCATTATGTACGACATGGAATTTATGAACAAATGGATTGACTTGTATGATAAAAAGAGAGAAGAAGTGTTAGAAACAAGGATACAATTTAAGAGATCGAACCCAAGAAATACCCCATTTCCTATTGATCTGCAAGGGGAATGAGGCAAAGATTGCACACTAGAAGGGGTTACTGAACAAATTCAAAATCCGATAGAAGATGCAAGTATATATTTAGAAATAACAGAAGATGAATTTAACATGTCTAGAGGATGTGAAAGAAAGGTATAGTTAGAATTTTACAAAATGTTGTTTCCTTATTGTTTTGCCACTACTAACTATTTTAATATTTGTCATTATATTTTTTTAACCAAAATAAATGGTATTTCCCATGCAAGGAAATATCCAACAATGTCGGAATATGGTCAAAATTATTGTGTAGAACATGTAGATGTAAAGAGCGAATCCTTCGATTGTGGCATCATGGTTGACTTCAAGTAATCTATTTGATCAAGCTCAAAATATAATAATATTATTGAAGGGAATCAAAA
Organism: Pinus taeda; assembly: GCA_000404065.3. Classification (NCBI taxonomy): domain Eukaryota; kingdom Viridiplantae; phylum Streptophyta; class Pinopsida; order Pinales; family Pinaceae; genus Pinus; species Pinus taeda. The sequence goes on from APFE030936081.1 coordinate 102,467, forward strand.
ATATGTTGGGAAAATACAATAAATTATTAAGTTGGATTACTACTCTTTTAAATTTTGTATTTTTAAGTGTATATGGTATGAAGCATTTGAGAGGACACGAAGACATGATACCCATAGTGTATTTTTTTCTATAGATTCATTGTGAGTAGGTATTTCCTTAACTCAAATAAGAATCCGTAGTGATCAATAATATATTAATACATTGTTTAGTTTGAATATATACATGTGTTTATTAATAAATAAAATTGTTATAACATAAGTCTAATATATGTATGTACTCATTCATGTGTAGGTATATTTATATGAAGATATTATGGACCCGAAAGGGATATTTGTCATACATTATGATACAATATCAAGGAATGTATTTGATGATGCATTAGTGGATTTTGAGAAAAACAATGATGGCCAACAACATGAGAGAGAGGGATTAGAGAACATATAATAATTTGACATCCATGATGATGCTTAAGATGGTTATGTGTAAGCACAAGAAGTTAACAATATAGAGTTAGATGATGTTATGGAAGACAAAAATATGGATGGCATAGAAAATGATGATCCAAATACATTTGGTAACAATATGGATGGTCTATAGTCATATTTCAATGATGATGAAGATGATGCAAGTCAACATGAGGATAATATTAACTAATTGAAAGATCATATGAACATTAACAATGATACACTGGATGACATTGTTGCCGACAATGATGTTAATGTCGAAGACTTCTAAATATTCATAATTATTTGTAATCCATGTTTAAAAAATGATGATTCTTATGGCCTAAAATTTGAGATGTTTCAGTATTATTTTTGTCAATACAAATTACCCATTGCAAGATCATTAAAGTGTTCAACATATGGTATGAATTGCTGGCCAAAAAATTAGGATTACTTGAAGGCTTCTTGCATTCATTTCGAATCAACATATGTTTGTGAAGACATAAAAGTTAATAAAATATTAATGCATGTATCTCACAATGCTTTGTAGTAAGAAACTTCGTTAGCTTCATTATTTTTATATTATTTCATTTTAATGTTGGTTGACCCACTCTTACATTTAATTATCGATCCAGATAGGCTTTAATTTTTACAAAATTGTTCCACAAAGTCTATGCTAAGGTATATGATGACTAGTATAAAATAATCTCAACCCAAATTCATTGCACACACACACTCTTTGTAATCAACAAAGTTATTATACACTCCACATATATTCAATGTGAAGAAATAATGTAGAATAAGTTACTTTGTCATTCAACCACTCTCATAGCACTCCTAAAAACCATCACTCATTCAATATGCACATATAAAAGGATGTGTAATCCAAACTGTAACAACAAAGCAAATAATTCACTTCCACACTAAATTGAGGGATCGCTCGAGGACTTAGGTTATCTCACCATCCAAAGCTTACTTCAATTAAATAAATTACACACATAATTAACTATAATAACAACAGTAACAAAAATAACATAACTGAGAAATATTTATGCAATCTGTCATTCAACCACTCTCACAATCACTCATTTAGTCTGCACACATAAAAGGAAGTGCAATCCAAACTATAACAACAAAGAAAATAATTCACTGGCACGCTAAAATGAGCTACGGTGTCCAAGACTTAAGGTGTCACCCTATCCAAAGCTTACTGCAATTCATTAAATTGCACACAGTATTAATTGTAGTAGCAACGGTAACAACAATCACGTAACTAAGAAATATTTATGCAATTAAGTATTCCACTCTAACTAACCAGTGATCCTTGCTAAGCAGGAGGGCCCTTCCTCCTCATTAGTGGTTTGTGCACTAAAAAGAACACAAACTACTCAGAGGAAATTATTGAACCATAAAGTTGATATTTGCATTAATAAAAGTATCAGGATTACAAAGCTCTAGCGTTTCCCCTTTCCAATCATATCCTCCAATTAGTTTCTCTCGCCCTTGTGGGAAAACAATCTTCTATTTATAGATCTTAATTACAATGACAATACCATCTTGAAATTATTTTGATTCTCATGTGATCTTAAAATAAAACGATATCTTAACAATTACACAACGATTTCCATGGAAGGCATAAAACTATAACAATTTCCTTTAACTGCAAATAGAGTTACAAAAGATCTCAACCAAATGATGTGGATGCTCCAAAAATATATCCAAGTGATGAGTTATTTCTTTTGACTTTGACACGCTCCTAGATCCAGTTTGATTAGAAAAAGGTAACATGTGCTTAAGAAACTGTTTGTGTAACAACAATAGCTCCCAGAACCTTAATTAATCCAAATCGGTAAAGTAAATGAAATGTAATCTTGTAACAACAAGCTTTGACAGACCATCCAAACCTAAAACAACCCATACATTAGTTTTACGATAAAAATGATCCTAAGATAGTAGTTCTAATGTGAAATTATAAGTAGAAATGGAATAAGAAGGCAACAAGTGAAAAAGAACATACTTAGGTGAATAAGTGTTAGGATATTCCAACACATAGGAAATAGTTAAGTATAACTTGGTCTAGTGTAGAATTAGGTAAAGTGTGTTTCTTTACTATGTACTTTTGTAACTTACAATCTGACGGTCACAATATGTAGTGATCTGATGGTTCATTCTCTCCTTGATATTAACAACACTTGATCCATGGATTAACACCCAATTGGTCCATGATCTCTATTTCAAGAGAATGGAGGGTCATTTCTAGTGTAACCATTCATGAGAGAAGCTTATGTAAATTTTCATTCTTTTATTAATAAATTTCTTGAAGTGGCGGTGTTGGCTTAGGCCATGGACTGTTTCCCTCTTTGAGGGTTTTAACCACGTCAACAATACTAGTGTATTGGTTGTGATCTGTTTGTGAGTGGTGTCCTTTGGTGTTTTGTCTAGGGAACTTACCCTATAAATTCATACATGGTATCAAAACTATTTGAGGGCCACATCCATTGGTGATCTAAATCTGAAGCCAGTAGAACTGCATTCGATTGTCGTTTCCTAGATCTAATATTTCTGACTGCTTTTAGGCCAAGAGGATTGCTCTATTGTGTTAGGAGCATCTGTTCCAGTTAGGAACCCCTTTCGTTTCACACGAAAAGGTTTCCGGTAGCCCTAGCTACGTCATTTTTAAGATTTGGAGCTATACAATGTTTATTTGCAGTTTTTAGTTATTTTCTCTCTGTTTATTTCAGTTTATTTATCTCCTTTTTTTTATCGGATCTATACCTTTCATTTTTGTGTATTCTCTTTGCCCTGCAACTCTGTGCAATCTAGGCAAATTAAAAACATATAGGAAGGATTTTTCTCATGCATATGCTCTTTTCTGCCGTGCCTTAGTGTGATCTCAGAAAATCAGAAACATTGGGGAAAATTTATTATAGTTTCGGAGTAAAGCTAACTTCAAACCATAAGGTTTTTTTTTTTGTATGTCCGTGTTGGGTTTTGTGGTTTTTGTTTTGTAGGAAAAAAAGAGCTTTCTCAAGTAAAGACGCACCCCAAAGCTTCAGTGACTAAAAAAAAACCCTTCCTCTTTTCCAAAAATTACTAACCTTTTAAACTAGCTCACTTGGTCCAAAGTTACTTTATGAGGATAGAGGTCTTGGGTTCAAGTCTTTCTTTTCGTTGAGTTACATTTTCAAAAAGTACATGTAGCTTATCTTTTAAAGTTACTTTATGTAAAAGTGCTCTCACCCATTATAAAAAGTGAGTCACTTATAATTCTAAAGTCTCTTTATCTTTTATTTAAGTTATAATTTATTAGGTAGCTCATAAAGTACCATTGTAAAAGTGGCTTTCACTTATTTATAAAAGTGAGTTACATATATCTATATATATGAGAAAATTAGATTTATGTTTGGAAAGGGTGGGGATTTTTTTTAAATATAACATTCTCATTCATTTCCACACATTCACGCACTTCGTCGCCATCTTCAACAACTTTTCTTCAAAAAGCCATAACTTCTTCATCCGAAAGCCATTTTTAGAGCCCGTTTTTTTTAATCAGCCTAATTTTTTGAGATCTTTCCATTGGAAGACTTAGTTTCAGCATATACAGCTTCAATTTTTGCTAAAATGGAAATTCCAATCCAAGTTATTCTTGACAACACTAACTACTTCCAATGTTGGTCCTACATTATGGATTTACTTAGAAATAAAGGTCTTTACAGAATAACCTCAGGCCAAGAAACCAAACCTCAAGATGAAGATAAGGCGGTCAAATGGGAAAATAGGCTAGATCAAGCACGTGGGTTGATAGGGATGTCTATTTCTCCAGGCCATAGATTCCATATCGCAGAAATTGATACTCCTAATGAAGCAATGAAACAACTCACTAATTTTTTTGGAATTAAAACTAAAATTAGAGCCCATCAACTCGAAAATTAGTTGCTTACATTGTACCCCAATAATGTTTCTTCCATTGAAGATTTTTAGTCCAAGTTCAAGACCCTTAGACTTCTCTTGGAAGGTGTTAAGGTTAAGAAAGAAGATGGTAGCCTTATCTATTCCATTCTTACTAAGTTGTGACCAGCATACTTTATGTTTGTTTCCACCTTCCATTCTACTAGAGAAGCCTTTATTTCTCAAGGACAAGACTACAAGTCCCCCTATTTTGATGCCTTTCATGATTCTTTAATAAGAGAACAAGAAAAGCTCTTATACCTTGGTCTACTTAATCTTGGAAACTCTTCTAAGAAACCCTTAGCCGCCCAACAACAACCAAATTCAAAGAATCCTAAGAAGCAGTATCCTAAAAAGAATGGTCCTAAACCAAAAAAGAGTCCTAAGCAATTTCAGCCTCAAAATGAAAAATCATTTCAACAAAATGATAAGGCAAATAAAAACGAAGGGAAGAAGACTGATAGACATTGCCACTTTTGTAATCGAGATGGCCACTTATAATCCAATTTCTTTAAAAAGATGGAAGCCTTGGAAGCAGCAATGAAAAAGAATAACATCCATTTGGAGCACTCTTCTACTTCAACTTCATCTTTAGGAATAGAATTTTCTGCATGTGGTTGTCAAGAATCTTGGTCTGGTTATGCACGAAATGTACCTTCTTCTTCTCATTCTCATGAGTGGCTCATTGATTCTAGAGCTTCTTATCATATGACCAAAACAAAGCCATGTTTTCTTCTTTAAATGATGTAACACCAAAAATATATATGTTGGTGATGATAGATCTCTTAGTGTTGTAGGGCGTGGAATTTTTCATCTAAACAATGGTCAATTTAATGATGTATTATGTGTTCTAATCTTATCTTGCAACCTTCTATCTGTATATCAAATAACTCATTTAGGTGAAGGTAAAATCATTGAATTTTCACTTCACGATGTTGTAATTAAGGACCTAAGAGATCCTAAACAAATTTTAGCTACTACCATTGTTGATGATTCTACAAGGTTGTATAAGTTTAACAACTTTGGGTCATAAAATCTTTTGTCGGTATTTGTTGCTCATAATGATGAAGTGAACAAACTTTGGCATGAGCGATTTGGTCACTTAAATTATCGTTGCCTTTAGAATCTATGTAAAGAAAATATGGTGACATGTCTTCCAATGGTATCTTTTAGAGATGCTGTTTGTTCCAGATGTGTACTCGGAAAACATCATTGGGATAATTTTGAAAACGTGCCTCTTGGCACGCTTCAACCCCTTTATAGCTTGTGCATAGTGATTTATGTGGTCCACTTCCAATTGTTTCATTCTCTGGCTACAAGTATTTCTTACCTTTCATTGATGATTTCTCCAAACGCATTTGGGTATACTTGTTAAAACTCAAGAGTGAAGTATTTAACATGTTCTTGGCCTTTAAGGCCTTTGTTGAAAAATAATCTGGACATCAAATTCTTAAGCTAAGATCTGATAATGGCAGAGAATATGTTAACAACAAATTCATCAACTTTTGTACTGAGAATGGAATTCAAATGCAACATATTATTCCATATACTCCACAAAAAAATGGTGTAGCTGAAAGGAAGAATTGCACCTTAAAGGAAATGGCTAATTGTATGCTTCAATCTAAAGGACTTAGTCTTAATTTTTTGGGCAAAATCAATTAAATGTGCAAATTACATAGTAAATCGCACTCCTACTAAGGTTTTAAAGAATATCACTCTAAAAGAAGCATGGAGCTCAATTAAACCAGATGTAAGTCACTTTCGTTTTTTTGGAAGTGAAGCATGGGCCCATATTCCAAATGAGAAACATAAAGCTCTAGAACCTAAGAGTGAAAAATGTATTTTTTTGGATATTCTAAAGATGTCAAAGGATATAGACTTATTCCACTTAAGTCCAAAAATTTTATCATTATAAGAGATGTAAAGTTTGCTAAAAATATATCGGTCTACGAGCCTAGTTCGAAAGATGTGCCACCTCTCTCTATCCCTTCTACTTCTGAAAATATTTCTTCTTCAGATGATGATAGCGAGGATGACAATCCTCCCCCACCTTCTTAGGATCCTCTAGATCCTTAGCTTCCAAAATGGGTCAGTGCTACTTGGTATGCAGCAGGTTCTCTTGTCGGCGATCCTACAAATCAATGACGTACACATTCTTAGATCGACAGAGCCTCTTCTTTACTGGCTCAAGATTCAGCGAATTACGATCCTGATACCTTTGCAAAATCTTCAGGCCATCCAAATTGGGACACAACTATGAATGAAGAATTTCATTCATTATTGGAAAATGATACATGGGATCTGGTTCCTATTCCAAAGGGATGAAAACTTGTTAGATGCAAACGGGTTTACAGAACCAAGTATGGACCAGATGGAAAAGTTGATAAACATAATGCTCGTCTTATTGCTAAGGGTTTTTCACAAGTTGAAGGCATTGAATATACTGAAACCTTCTCCCTTGTTGCCAAAATGAACTTTATCTATCTTGTTCTTTCCCTTGCTACCTCTTTCAAATGGGAAGTCCATTAGATGGATGTTAAATCTGCCTTCTTGTATGGGGACTTGCATGAAAAAATTGTTAGGAATAATACTGAGGGGGGTGAATCAGTATTATTTGGTCAATTATTTTCTTTTTCAAACCCAGAACATATACGCTACTTCAGTTAGATGAACCCGCGTATATATGCAACTAGAGATAAAGAAACCCGTGTATACTATGCAGATTTGTAATTTACTTTATTCTACAGATGTTGATCATTAAGTTATTCAACATAATCATATAAACAGTTACCAGGAACAGTAAAACATATTAGAAGACAACCACACATAAGAACACAAGATATAAGGTGGAAACCCAGTGTGGGTGAAAATCACCTGCTGCAATTCGTCTCTATCTTCTTTTAATTAGAAACTTATTTTTACAATGATTATGTACTGGTGCAGTCCTTTACCAGTATGCAGGCTGCTATCTGTAGAGAGCTACAACCCTCTCTCATTTTCCAGCTTCTCTTGGAAGGGAGCTACAACCCCCTTAGTTCTTGTACTAGTCGATATACTAGTACGCAGGCTGCTACCTGCAGAAGGCTACAACCTTCTCTTTCTTCGAGGGACCACGTTTCATAAATTTTCAGACTAGATCCATAAATAACATCAATCAAACATCAAGAATTTCTGCATCAACCAATCACCTTTTCACCAATCAAAACTGAATCAAAATAAACACTTCTCTGAAAATTGTACCCAGATCATAGTAACAGTAATCACACACCAATTCTGAACCTAGATCACTTCAATAATCCACAGAAACAAGTAGAACATAAATTAAGGTTTGTATGCTACTTCAATATTCGGAAACATGCGTGCATACGCTTCAATATTAAGATCAACCTATGTATACACACTTTTGCCTTACAGAAACTACGTGTATACGCTTTTGTGTTAAGATCGACCTGCATATACGCACTTTTGACTTATAGAAACTGTGTGTATACGCTTCTGTGTTAATATCAACCTGCGTATATGCTCTTTTGATTTGCAGAAACTGCGTGCATATGTGCCTTCGCTTCACTGAACCTACGTACAGATCTATAAAGGGTAATTCATTATTTCAAACATTTAGATATTAGTTAACCCAGATTATCAGATTTATAGATCAAGCGTGCACCACATATCACAAATAAAAATCATATAGAGATACCACTATTCAAGCCTTAAGATTTTGACCCATCAAGAGAACTTATCCTTTTTCTTGCGCTCAGGTTCCTCCTTCATTCAGATCAAGTTCTGCACCACAACCCAATCACTAGTATTCCAGATCTAGCATGATATCAGATATTCAATAATTTAGATCATGTTTTCCCAATGATCTTCTTCCTCTTTTATAGTCTTTCCTTTCACAACACCACGGTCCAAAAACCATAACACTTCAATACCATGGACCCAATATTTGGGATCAACACTTATGACGAGATACCATGGCCCAAAACCATAGGTCCAAATACTAAGGACTAAATACCATGGACCAAAAGTAAGTTATCCCACATGTACGCGCTTTTATTTGCATGAAAGTGCATGTATACGCATATGCGCCTTGGGAATGTCCAACCCGCGTGTATACGCGGCTTCGTCAAAGTGAACCTGCGTATATATCTTTTTCTTCTTTCTAAGTGCCTGAACTGTGATCTATCACCAGAGTGAGTTGCCATCAAGGACAACACCTATGCCATAGCATCAAACCTGTCAAACCTGTGTCATAATGCCAACAATCTCCCCCTTTGGAATTGATGGCAACCCCAAGATCCTCAAGATCATTCTCCCCTTTTGTCATCAAGGACAAAAGTGATCCCCTTGAGTACATGCTGAAATCGCTGCTCTACGGTGTTGAACATGCTCCCCCTGACTGTAGGAAAGATCTGCAAAAAGATGTTCTTGAAGAATAACCATGACTTATACATCATAAAAGACCTTCCTATCACCAACAGACTCTATACATACATCCATCACCCAACCAAGTGGGGATACACCAAAAATTTACATAAGACAACCAAGTACATTACATCATTCATCCCAGGCATAGTGGGGAAACCAAAATAGGCCATTACATGACCTTGACAAGAAATGATATACATGACATAGAGACGAAATAGCAAGACTTATGAAAGTCACTAATGACTGATATCAGCGGCAACTGTCAATCACTCTATAGATCAACAACCATGTTTCCCTTTTGTTCTCCTTCTGCAGCTGTTCCACCTGAACCCAAAACAGCTTGTGTACTCGAACCAAAAGCTTCTAAGCTAATGCCAAGAATGCATCATTAGAAGATTATCTGCTCCCCCTAAACCTGTGCTAGATGGTCTCTGTCAGACCCATATCAGACTATCTTCAACCAGAGCCTGTCCCTACTAATATCCTTCAAACCTCCATATACATGATTGTATCTGCATAAACCGGCGTATATACGCGAATCCTCCTCATCCAACTCGCGTACAATGACTTTTCTCTGAAACAGACAATTTTCAACAGCATGATGAAGCATCAACTACTCCCAGCTTCTGTCTGAGGTATTCAAATGTTTCCCTGGGCAGTGGTTTGGTGATTATATTAGCAACTTGTTCCTTAGAGGGAACATACTCCAATTTGACTTTTTGTTCCAGCACTTGTTCCCGAAGAAAATGATATTTGATAGGTATGTGCTTGGTCTTTGAATGCATGACTGGATTCTTTGAAATGCTGATTTCACTTGTATTATCAGATAAGATGGAGATAGGTGGAGTACAAATGATTTGATAATCCTGCAAGGTTTGCATCATCCAAAGGAGTTGGGTCCAATAAGATGCAGTAGCCACATATTCTGCTTCAGCTGTAGATAATGCAATAGAGCTATGTTTCTTGCTAAACCAAGATACTAATATGGAACCCATAAAGAATGCACCGCTACTAGTGCTTTTTCTGTCATCCATGCTCTAGCCCAATCTGCATCTGTATAAGCATGAAGTGTGAGATCCGCGTCTCTAGGATACCATAGGCCATAGTTTTGAGTTCCTTGAAGATACTTGAAAATTCTCTTTAATGCCTGAAGATGAGTTTCCTTAGGATTTTCCTAAAATATTCCAACTATTCCTACTGCATGCATGATGTCTGGTCGGGTACCTATTAAATAGAGTAGACTTCCAATCATGGATCTATAGGTTGGTTGATGCATTGCTGCCGATTCATCATTTGCACTGAGGCTGCATCCTGTGACCATAGGAGTACATACTGGTTTTGAATCTTCCATGCCATACTTCTTCAAGATCTGCTTGAGGTACTTGGTTTGAGATAAAAATATACCGCCTTTATTTTGTTGGATTTGTAAACCAAGAAAATATGTCAGTTCTCCAAGCAAAGGCATTTCGAATTCCTTCTGCATCACCAAGGCAAAGTTTTGACTCATAGCTTCTTCATTGCTGCCAAAGATGATATCATCTACATACACAACAAGTATTAGCAATTTGTTATTTTCAATTTTATATAAAGATTGCTATCTGCTGATCCTTTTGAAAAACCTTGTTGATGAAGGTATTTGTCCAAACGATAGTACCAAGCCCTTGGAACCTGTTTGAGACCATAGAGAGCCTTCTTTAGTCTGCATACAAGATTTGGATCATTACCAAGGATGAATCCATCTGGTTTCTCAATGTACACTTCTTCTTCTAAGTCTCCATTCAGAAAGGCTGATTTCACATCCATTTGAAATACTTTGAACTTTTGAAAGCTAGAGAGAGCAAGGAACATTCTGATGGCCTCATGTCTAGCAACAGGAAAAAAAAATTCTTCAAAGTCTATTCCTTCTTGTTGAGCATACCCTTTACAAACAAGTCTAGCCTTGTTTCTAATCACTTCCCCATTTTCATTCAACTTGTTTTTGAAGATCCATTTTGTCCCTATGACATTCTTATCTTTTGTCTAGGAACCAACTCCCAAGTGTTATTCTTTTCGATCTGCTCAAGTTCTTCATCCATTGCCTTGACCCAGCATTCATATTTGCATGCCTCTCTTACATTTTGTGGTTCAGTGGAGGAAAGTAATGCCAAATAGCTTGAAGCTTCTGCAATTGTCCTTCTTGTTTGTATTCCTGCCTCTTTTTGCCCCAAAATTTGAGATTCTGGATGATTCTTCTGAACGTACCTAGATGGAGTCTTTTCTTCTATCCTTATTTGTTCTTCAGGCTCCACATGGGTTTCTTCTTCATAGGTTTCTTCTTCATCATGAATCTGATTTGATGTTGATGGATAGTCCACATCATCTTCGAAATCTTCAGACCTTACCTGCCTAGGAGTATTTTCTTCTTCATCAATCACTACATCAATACTTTCAACAATTTTTCCAAGCCTTTTATTATAACACTTGTATGCTTTGTTGTGGGGAGAGTAACCAAGGAGAATGCCTTCCTCTGCTCTAGGTTCAAACTTTCTAAGATGTTCATCAGTATTTTTGATATAGCATTTGCTTCCAAAAATTTTGAAATATTTTACCGAAGGAGTCTCACCATACCATAGCTCATGAGGGGTTTGAGTGCTATTCACCCGAACATTTGTTTTGTTGAGAATAACAACTGCAGCAAATGCAGCTTCACCACAAAAAGTTGCGGGAGTTCCGGACTCATCAAGCATAGCACGAGCCCTTTGTTGAACCGTTCTGTTCATCCTTTCAAGTACTCCATTTTGATGAGGAGTCCTGGATATAGAGAATTCTCTTCTTATTCCATGTTCTTCAAAAAAATTGAAAAATTCATTCGAGGTAAACTCCCCACCTCTATAAGACTTGAGGCATTTAATTTTGTGATCTGATTCGTTTTCAACCAAAGCTTTGAAGGATTTGAATTTTTCGAAGGCTTCATCTTTGTGCTTCATCAGTCCTATCCAAACCGTCCTTGAATAGTCGTCAATGAATAATATAAAGTATTCTTCTCCCCGAGGCGACCTTTTCCTAGATGGACCACATACATCAGTATGGACAAGCTCAAGTGGCCTGCTAGCTGATCCTTCCTTCTTAGAGAAGTTAGTTCTAGTTTTCTTACCAAACTGACATGATTTTCATATTGTATTATCTGGAATTCTGATGTCTGGAAGACCATGAACTGCCTGGTATTTGCATGCTTTCCTTATTCTGTGAGAAGCTTAGATGCCCCAACCTCTAGTGCCATAGCCAGTGTTCATCATTCTTGCTCAGATAGCATTGTTGTTAACCTTATTTGAATACGTATAAATTATTTTGAGTTCTTATGCCTTTGATCACTATTTCTCCTGTATCAAGATCACGAACACTACATCCATTTGATCGAAATATTACCTCTTTTCCTTGATCGCACATTTGACTGACACTCAATAGATTATGCTTTAAGGCATCAACATACATAACATTTCCTTCTTTGACCTTTTCTTTTAAAAGAATAGAACATTTACCTTTTATAAGTGCAAGGGTGTCATTTCCAAATGAGACCTTCTTCTCCTTCTCCAAGGCACTATATGACTGAAGTTTTTCTTTATCACCTGTCATATGTTTTGAACATACACTGTCGATGTACCATTGATTTTCCTACCCTTCTACATATAAGGCTATACCACATATTTCTGGTTGTGGTTCTTTCATTCTCCATGTTTTGATATTTGAGGCTTGCTCCTTCTAAGTTGTCTGTCGAAACCTGCTCCTACATTCAGAATCTTCAGGACCAAAATTATTACAAATAGAACATTCTATTTCATTTTCAAGAGCAGAAAAGTTATTGTAGGTCCTTTTCATGATCCCAATCATACTCCTCTATTTTTGAGTTTCTCTAGTCATGATAGTTTTGTAGGCAACACACTGAGCTGCTTTATGTCCAAAGTTGTGACAAGAGAAACATTGGCCATTGAAGAAATTCTTGCGATTATCAACCCTGCGGACCGAATGATTGTGGTTGTCATTCATTCTTGATGCAAATTGAGAATGATTTACCTGTGGTCTATTGTAACTTTTGTTTATCCTTAAAGTAGATTGCCCCTGATTTACTTGGTGATCTCTATTCATTCTTGAAGAAAAATGTCCCTGATTTACCTAGTGATCTCCATTAGGCCTTTGCTCACTCCTCCTTGCCGCATCAAGATAACTTTTGGAGGTGGATGGTTTCTGCGCTTGAGTTGCTTATTCATTATATCCCATACCTGTCTTGATTAGAGGAGAATGCTGCACTTTGATAATATCATCTAACAATTGAGATCCTTTAACAAATCTAATATTAAGAGCTTTAGTTTTCTCAATCTCTTTTCTAAGTCCCACAATTTCACACTCTAACTTTTCATGATGTTTTTCACTTTCAGCCAGTTGAAATTGCAAAGTATCAATAATCATATTTTTCTCTTCTAAACAAATTTTGAGTTTATAAATCTCTTCATAAAGACCTTCTTCATCCATAGCATCCATAAAATCATCATCTTCAAAAGCCATTAAAAGTCTATAGTTATTACCTCATTCATCTTCATCACTATTTGAGAGTCCATCACTGTCTTCATGAGTGTAGTAGCTTTTCTTACTTACGTTCTGTTTCTTGTTCCATCTAACAGGTTCCTTACCCTTGTCAAGCTTATGAGGACACTTGGCGGCATAGTGACCGACTCTTCCACAAGCAAAGCATTTGAAGGGTAACTTACCTCTGAATCTTCCAGCACCCCGTTGAAGGTTCTTGACAAAATTTGATTCTTCCTCTTCTTCTGACATATGTCGTGACTCATAGTAATCTCCTTTACCTAAAGCCTTGAATGCAACTTCTCTCCTGTCTGATGGTCCTCCTTTCCTCATTTCATAAGCGGTTAGAATTCCGTACAGCTGTGACATGGTAATTTTCTGTAGATTCTCCTTTTCTTCTATTGCAGAAAATTTTGATTCGAACTTAGGAGACAAAGATCTTAAAACCTTTTCAACCACAACATCCTCTTTTATTTCTTCACCCAAATTTTTTATACAATTAACAATCTCATCTATATGAAAGAAATAGTTAGCCACACTCTCATCATTGTACATCCTGAGATTTTCATACCGAATTCCGAGGGTTTGAAGTTTTGCTCATTTTACCTGCTCATCTCCTTCATAGCTCAGCACAATCTTGTCCCATATTTCTTTAGCGGTTTTATACTGCATGACCTTGATGAATTCTGATTGGGATAGGCATCCTAATAGAGTGTTGACAGCCTTTGCATTTGTTTCAAACTGTTTCTTCTCAGTCGGATCTGTAGGATTTGTTGATGGAAAAGTGTACCCTGTAGCTATGATATCCCAAACTTCTATACCAAGAGATTGAAGATAGGTTGTGACTCTTACCTTCCAATAGACGAAGTTGGTCCCATCAAATATTGGTGGCCTAATTGATGCTTCTCTCTCATAGTTGCTCATGATGATAGACCTTCCTTCAAGCGATTAAGCTTCTTATGAAGGACCTGCTCTGATACCAATTGTTGGAAATAATACTGAGAGGGAGGGTGAATCAGTATTATCTAGTCAATTATTTACTTTTTCAAACCCATAACATATATGCTACTTCAATTAGATGAACCCGCGTATATACGCAACTACAGATAAGGAAACCCGCGTATACAAGGCAGATTTATAATTTATTTTATTCTACAGATGTTGATCATTAAGTTGGGCACCAGAATCATATAAACAGTTGCCAGGAACAATAAAAAAGATTAGAAGACAACCACACATAAGAACACAAGATATAAGGTGGAAACCTAATGTGGGTGAAAACCACCTGCTGCAATTTGTCTCTATCTTCTTTTAATTAGAAACTTCTTTTTACAATGATTCTGTACTGGTGCAGTCCTTTACCAGTACGCAGGCTGCTACCTGCAGAGAGCTACAACCCTCTCTCGTTTTCCAGCTTCTCTTAGAAGGGAGCTACAACCACCTTAGTTCTTGTACTAGTTGAGATACTAGTACGCAGGCTGCTACCTGCAGAAGGCTACAACCTTCTCTTTCTTCCAGGGACCACATTTCATAAATTTTCAAACTGGATCCACAAATAACATCAATCTAACATCAAGAATTTTTGCATCAACCAATCACCATTTCACCAGTCAAGACTGAATCAAAATAAACACTTCTCTGTCAACTGTACCCAGATCATAGTAACTGTAATCACACCTCAAATTCTAAACCCAAATCCCTGCAATAATCAACAGAAGCAGCTAGAACATAAATTATGATATGTACACTACTTCAATATTCAGAAGCTTGCATGCATACGCTTCTGTGTTAAGACCAACCTACGTATACGCACTTTTGCCTTCCAGACATTGTGTGTATACGCACCTGTGCTAAGATCAACCTGCGTATACGCACTTCTGACTTGCAAAACCTGTGTGTATGCGCACCTGTGCTTCACTGAACCTGCGTACAGATCTATAAAGGTAATTTACCCCTTCAAATGTTCAGATATTAGTTTACCTAGATTATTAGATTTATAGATCAAGCAAGCGCCACATAGAACAGATCAAAATCATACAAAGATACTATCATTCAAGCCTTAAGATTTTGACCCATTAAAAGAACTTATCCTTCTCCTTGCGCCCAGGTTCCTTCTTCCTTCAGATCTAGATATGCACCATAACCCAATCACTGTACTCCAGATCTAGCACTTTCTCAGATATTCAATGATTCAGATGATCCCTTGCCAAATGATCTCCTTCCTCTTTTATAGCCTTAGGCCTTTCACAATACTATGGTCCAAAACCATAACAATTCAATACCATGGACCCAATACTTGGGATCAACACTTATAACAAGATACCATGGCCCAAAACCATAGGTTCAAATACCAAGGACTAAATACCACAGACCAGAAACAAGTTTTCCCACATGTACGTGCTTTTCCTTGCATGAAAGTGCGTGTATACGCATGCTCGCCTTGGGAATGTCCAACCCGCGTGTATACACGGATTTGTCAAAGTGAACCTGCGTATATGTATTTTTCTTATTTCTAAGTGCCTGAACTGTGATCTGTCACCAGAGTGAGTTGCCATCAAGGACAACACCTATGTCATAGCACCAAAACTGCCAACCCTGTGCCAGAATGCCAACATCATTCCCACCTTTGCATACCTAATAAGTCCCCTCCATCATCATATGTTGGGGGGGAATATCTCATGCATAGCGGCATGGCGGAACCCTTGGTCACCTTCTCATTTAATTAACATAACTCATGGCCTAGACCCCAATGATCTAGGTATGGTCAATTATCCTTTCATTTATTGGATAGTTTGTCCTATCGGCCTCAATGGAGAGCCATATACACATCACATATCATAGATGTTTGATACCATGTCTTCAAATATTCTACTCTATGTGATCCAACACTTACCCTCGAGTTCCCATGTTTGACTTGGTGGGCAGGGATGATCCTATACCTTCTCTAGTAGTTCATTCTTCTACTCCTTTCTTACCTTAATTATTCACTACGAACCATCCTTCAAAGAAGCATTAAGACCATCCTTAGACAAGTAAGGTCACCTACCTAAAAGTTGCAAATATGAATTTTGATGATCAATTTGTATGCTATGAGCTTTCCAAGATTTAGGGCCTTCTCCTCATATCCAAATTCTCCAACAACTCACTATGCAAATTAATTGGATTTGGAGGCAAGAAGCCCTTTTATAGGAAAAACCCTAGTTTTTTCGTTCACCATTACGAGCAAACCATAACTCGGTTTGATAAACTATCAGCACCATTGGAAAGCTATCACCAAACTCTATAATGGGTCTCTCTTTGTTTTTGGTAATTTGAAACTTCACCAGGAAGCCATTTTTTCAATAAGGTCTCACTTTACTGCCCATCAAAACCAAATTTATTCATATGAGTCACATGTACTCTAGTACCACTTTGCCTTTGCACTTGTTGACTTATGTGTGTCTTGTCATGAGTAACCATTATTTACTCATCTTTTATGGTCCCCTTCGGCATCTCCCATGTGGCAGTATTATCGAGCCACCCTTATTCAGAGCATCTAAGATGAGTCACTGTAACAACCCTAGTGAAAATTCCATGTAAAAATATATAAATGCCATGGATGATGGGACATGTATTCCAAACTGAATGTTGGGAAAGACATCCTAGGGGGTGTTCATTTGGTTGTTTATGGCTAAGGAAGTTGGCAAAGACAATGGCTAAGGCATTAAAAGGCATTTTGGCACATTTATTTATGAAAATAATGGAAATTAAGAGAAAAAGGAGGTTAAAGGTCACAGGTTGCATGTGAGGAGGAAAATGAAGGAAAATAATGGAAAATGAAGAAAATAGACGCCTCATTCATAAAAAGGATTCTGAGGATCAGTTGACAACCTTTGGTCAGTTCATTGTTGGAGCTCTCTCTCACATTATTCTCTCTCTCTCTCTCATACTCTTGGATACTTAGAGTTTTCTTGGAGCACTCTTGGAGGGTGTGGCATACTTGGATTCTTGGAGCAAGAAGACTAACGAAGTACAGGAAAGCACAAGAAGGCATTGCCATTAGTAGCTACATCAGATTTTCTTGCAGGTACCGAGTTGCATGTATGATTTCTTCAATAGTTTAGACATGCATGGCATATGCATGTGGATTCTTGGTCATGATCTGTCATTGGAAAGGAGGATTTCCTGGATTGACAGTGGATTGCCTATCTTTTCCATTTCCTAGATAGCCATGGTGATTGTGGGTTATCTTCATTATTTTGATTTTTTTGGTTCTCATGTTTCCTTAGGTTGGGTTGATTTATTAGTTCCTGAAGCATCAGTTGGACAAATGCTCCGAAGCCCTGTAATAGCTTGGGTTGAGATATTAGTTTTGGAGCCTTTGTTGGATAAATGCTCAGGAGCCCTTGGTGGTTTGAGTTACTAGTCCTAGAGCCTTGGTTGGATAAACGCTCTAGAGCTCGGCGGCAACTATGGGTTGAGTTACTAGTCCTGGAGTCTTAGTTGGAAAAAACGCTCTGGAGCCCTGGATGGCTAGGATGGAGACCAATCTGATGATGGTTTTGTGATTTCTAACCGTGAGGTGGAATCATTGTTTTATGGGTTGAGGTGGATGGCCTCTGGAAGCGCTGGATGAGTTTTGATTGATGTGTTCTATGAGATCCCACATTCATGCTTGGAATATGGCACAGGGGGTGAATGGCTAAAAAGATATTTGGCTCAGCCATTCTATGGTTGGGTGGAACGTGGTAGTCCCATCTCTGGTTGGTTCATTATATTCATTAATGAGAAATCCATTCCCTTGATTTTCATGTGTAAATGTACTGATGTATTTATGGATTTGATGGTTGATATGTTTATTGTATTTTTGTTCCTATTATGTTGGTTATATGCACATTTTATGATAGCAGCTATGTATGGCTCTCAACATGTTTTTACTTGTGTGTGAATGGATAATGTGTCTGTGACCTAATAGATGATAATGCAACAAATGGCATGAAGAAACAATGGTTCATAGAGATTCTCAGATAAATATGAGATCCCTACACTTAAATCTATTATTTACTCATGTATATTACATGTCGATGATATGTTTAACGAAATACCTATCATGCCTAGTAGGGGTCTGGTTATGGTCTTGTTCAACCTATTTCCTTTGCACCCTTGTTTCCTTATATTCTTACCAATTTTAAGTGATCATTCAATTCTGGGAAGTTTCCTAGACTCTGGGCTGAAAAAGGTGGCCCAATTCCTAGAATGCTAGCAAACAGAGCATTAGTTTAGAGACTAACTCACTTGGGTAGTGTCTGGGGAGCATTGTAACACACCTTGGCAGTGTCTGGGGAGCATTATAACTCACCTAGGCAGTGTCTGGGGAGCGTTACTCTGCCCTAAGTTTCCCAAACAACAGTAGGACCGAGGGATAGGCTATCTGAGTGGCTAACTTGTCTTTTGAAGGTTTTGTGGGTGATGTTGGATGACTGTGTGTGATATTCTGTCGACTCCATTTCCTTAAAGTCACCAAGGAGTTTGAATCTGATCATAGTTTCTTCTCGTCACATGTTTACCTCAACTCACTGGTTGTTTGGGTAGATGTGGGAGGAGTGTTTTACAGTCACCCTTGCATCCATGGAGTTTGTTTAGAGTCCCATTGCTTCATGTTATATTGTGTCATCCATATTTTCATTGCATCCATCCCATTTTTCTCACATTTGGCCTCTAACTCTATTAACCTGTCTTTGGAAAGTCGTCATCAGAGTAATTAACCATCCCCTTCAGAATCGAGTCAGTCGCTACTAGGTAAACCATGCATATTATGCTCTGACAAGTGAATTCATCATTCCACCACTCCCCTATTCCTTCCATCATCATCTCCTGTTTCATTCCATCAGTCACGTTACAATGGTCCTTGTCCCTTTGTTGAGGAATCCTCATTTCCTAAACTCTGGTGAGCCCTCTTCTGTCAACTTTAGCACATTTATTCTAGGAAAGTGGTTTAGAGGGAGGTGAAACTTGGTTCCAAACTTCATCATTGTTTAATACCTTGGATCAAGCAAAGGGAATCACCATTTCCCTTTGACTTTGTTGTTCTTGCGTGCTTGACTCCAACTCATTATCACACGATTGAGAACCGTACACTTGATTGTCCAATGATCCAGCAGATTGTATTAGCATCTCATGTGTATTTGTGTGAGATGTTCTAGATCTCATGAGGGGGTGACCCTTCAGGTAGCCCCCCACATGCCTGGATGTCAGCAGCTCATGATCCTGTCCCAGATGCAGTTTTGTCGCTTTACTAGCTTGGTTGCCGTTGCTTGCAGCACCCACATCATGCATGTCTCCTTCATATGATCCATTCATATCTTCATAGCCCTTTCCTATTCAGCAAGGCTTATCGGGTTGTGATCTCCCCTCACCATGACAGCTTGAGGGGAATTATGTCTCATGTACTCAGATCATAAGATGTTATTGTATTTAGTCATGGTCTATGTTTTCCAGGCGCATTATGTATATGTGACTCATTGTATCATTGTATCACGTTCTGGCCCATTGATTCGAGCATATCATGTATCATGTACTTTGTTTCTCAAACCCACATTGTTGGAAACACCATTATTATTTGTAATCAGTTATCTCAGCAGGTATGGGTAAGCCTCCCTCGCCTCATTTGAGATCATGTACTCCAAAATAAAAGGAGACTTATATTAGTTTAGTAGGTCTTTCCCCCTCCATTTCTAGTCCTTCCTTCCATTGCTTGAACACTCTCTCTCTCTCTCTCTCTCTCTCTCTCTCTCCCTCCCTCTCTCTCCCCCCCCTTCGGTGTCTCGTGAAAGTGCAAACTACAATGTATTTCGGTCATACGATTTTCTCCTGGCACTCTTACATTGGGGGGCAATTTGTTATCACCTAGAAATTTCTTACTAGGTGGATCGAAATACACCATGTAGGATTAATTTTACCATGGTAAACCCACTTTCTCCATAAGAAATAATTTAGTAAACCATTTTTCCTAAATTATTTCAGATTAAAATTCAAAACCCCCATGAGAATAATTGAGTAAATCATTATTTATTTAATTTTCTCTAGAAATAAAAATTAAATCATTATTTCTTAATTATTTCTTAATTAATTTTGACTTAATCACCTTGGAATATATAAATAAATCACTATTTATTTATTCTTCCTTGTTTATTCCATATTTTCCTTATGAGATAATTATTAAACCAGTATTTAGTAACTATTTATTTCTTAATTCTCACAAAATGATTAATAAATTATTTTTATTTGTTAATTACTTCAACCACTTTCTAAATAAAGTTATTTGGCCATTTTGAATATCTTTTCCCTCTCCAAAAATTATAATAAAGTATTCTCAATGACTAGATTTTGATTTGGTCAATAATATTTTATTATTTTCCAATTCCTAATTTAACTCAACACTTTTTTATAAATAAGAGGATTTTCCATTCATTCATCACCTTGATCATTCTCATTGTCACCACTATCGTCTCATCACATTTGAGATCCCACTTGAGATCAAGTTATTTTTTTTGTTTTTAGCCCATTTCAAGTTGAGATAGAAACAAATCGTTGAAGAAAAAGGACATCAAAAGGACCCATTTTGCGGAATGATTCATAGACCCAAGTTTATAAATTCCCCTCAACAAGTGTTTCATTTACATCAACAAAATTTTCTTATTTATATGTTCCATTGGGTTGCTACACTTTCATTTTTGTTGTTATATGTTTTGGGGTGCATATGATCTCTGTTGCAAGGTTTTTCTTTGTTTTTCATTGCATATCTTAGGCATAGATGGCCATATTTTGTTGTTAGGGTCACTTGTCACTAGTGACTGAAGTGAAGCATTTTTGGTACACTTGCTAAGAATTTTCATACTAACAGAGGCCACTGGATTGTGGTGTCTATGCTTGTGTTCTTAGTGGAAGGCTCAGTGGAAGACTGAATCATTGTGGTGCTTTCTATATAGCTAATAAATCACCTAGAAAAGGAACCTCGGGTCACTATGGTGTTTGGTGAGTAGCTAATAAACCACTTCATCCATGGACATCATACCATTGTGATGCTTACTATGAAATGGCAGTTGATAAACCACATGGACATTGGATTCCAACTCCTGAGATTGAGAAATATCCCATTTGAACCCTGGGTGAACCTTTGTGAATGAACTCAAAGGAAAGAGTGAGTCGCTATAGTGCTTATTGCTAAGAAAAAACTTGATCTAGAAATTGTCATGGAATTTCCACTAGACAATTCGTCACAACAAATATGATAAATTATACTTAAAAATAGAAAATCTACACTATGAGGATTTATTTCTTTTTAAATTTTTGGATTTGTAAATTATTATTTATTACATATGCATAAACATTATAATTATGCAAAAAATAGAGAATATAAAAAGAATAACTCACAAACCACGATTTGACACAAGATATATCGTGGGAAACCTTTTCAACATAAAACTCAGTTGGAAGGTGAGGTCGCTCTGCTCTATTTCTCTGAATAGAAAATGGTTGTGAGTAAAAAGAAGTAAGGCATGTGGCTCATGGGTTACTACAATGCACAAATCACCTCTCTGTGAACTCTCTCCATCCCTCTTGGTTATTTTGCTTGTCTATTGAACAAAATGCACTCAAAAAGAAAGGAACCCCTTTTCCTCCTAGTTATTGGGTTATAATACAACCTGATAGCCTAATAGTGCTTAGGTTTGAACCCCTTAACTCTTAACTAGGGTTACAATATAAAATATAAAAGGGTATTCTTCATCATGGTCACGTGGCTAAACCCTTTTCCATGAATAATGGGGGATGACGTGGCATCCTCTCAAATTACAGTGGCCAAATCAAAAAGGTCAACTTTCGAATGGCATAACTTTTGCATACAGGCTCTGATTAAGGAAATTCATTCACCATTGGAAAGATATATTTTTGTAAAATAGGAAAAAAAAAATGCACAATGCTAAATTGGAAAAGTTTTACCCCAAAAAAACACCATTGATGCCTCAAAATGATCGTGAAAGGTTTCACATCCCAATTTCCCAAATTTGATCTTCCTAGTAAAAATGGTCTTGTGAGTTGATTCCTATGCCTTTTCCACTCTGAAAGCATTGATGGTATGAAAAATAATATAACGATCCAATATATATCATGCCTCCCCATTTTGGGATTTTTTTTTCTCCCCAAAAGCTTCTTCTAAAGGACTTGAGGAAATGTTTCCTCCACCTTCTCTCAAATATACCATTTAGCTTTGTCTGGAAGTTGTCCTTTCAATCCAATTTGCCAAAGTTCATGCTTCCCCTATATCGTATTTCTATACCTATTTTGTAAAATTGTATCTTCTATCAACTATGCCTGGGCATCTGGTGCCAAGTCCTCTACAAAAGGAAGGACATGTTTGTCTTCCTAATCTAGCATTGAAGGCTCATAGAGTGTCAGATTCTCTACATTCACAACTGAGTGAATGCACATGTATCGGGGTAGAATTATTTTATAGGAATTATCTCCCACCTTGAATGACTTATTTGTTCTATGTTGATCATGCATAGTCTTATATTTTTCTAGTGACTTCTACGTCTCCTATACACGTATATGGATCTGTCTAATCTTCTCAACAATTTTTTCCGCCCTCAAGGCATCCCTATAAGATCCTCCCTCACTCCTCCTTGCTTCCCATATGAAATATCCAAAAGTGAAGGTGGAAAATATCCAAAACAAGTTTCAAATGGGGACTTACCAGAGAAGTGTGGACTACATTGTTATAAGAGTGTTGTATATATACCATATTTTCATCCCATGTCTTTGGATGTTTATAATTGTAACCCTTAAATAGTTGCACCAAATTCCTATTGACTACTTTTGTCTAAGGATGGAATGTTGTAGACTTCTTCAACTTCATATGCATATTCTCACACAATGTAGTCCAAACATGGACTGATAAATTTCATGTCCTTATCTAAAATGATGCTTCTTGTTATCCTAAAGTGCACCCAGACTTGTCCAAAGAAAAAGTTTGTTGCTCCTTTCTCACTGATGGTATTTTATAGGGCATCAGAACACACATCTTTTTGAACCTATAACTACCATAAACAAGTAGTCATGTCCCTTCCTGGTTGTTGGTAATCCTCCCATAATGTCCATTGAAAATCTTTCTCAAGGAATATTTGATATAGGTAAGGGATGATATAGACCCTATTTCCTGTTACTAGGCTTGTTGGTACTACAAAACATGCATCCTCCTATGAACCTAGATGCATATTCTTTCATCTTGGGCAAATAAAAATACCTTTTCAAGTTGGTCATTGTCTTCCCTACACTAAAGTGCCCTACCACCTTAGAGATTTAAGCCTCTTTGACTAGTTGCAATCACTTACCTTTAGGAACACATAACTTATACAGCTTGTAGATTAACACACCATGGAGATAGCAATCAATGGGTTTTGTCACCATCATGCACATAAATTTGGTTCAACAACTGTTGAAACACCTCCTTGAATTCCTCATCCTCTGAATATGCCTATATATATGCATTTTTGGTGAATGGATCCATTTGCATCGAAGTTCCCAAAGTTGTGATCTTTGATGTAGGTTTCATTGAAAGCATGTCATCCAACTTGTTGGGACTTCCCTTCTTATAATTGATCACTAAATGACTTTTGTGTGTGTTACCGGGAATAGTCTCCACTTAGAGCTGCTATTCCCACTAAGATTGGTAGCTATCTTAGAAACAAACAAGTTAAAACTACTTTTGTTTTCCTTTATGAAAAATAGACAAGAGCGGATAAGAGGACACCAACCTTTGTTTTGCGCTTGGTTCCTTAGTCGGTTCCTCTCCTTCTCGATAGATCTTTGCCGCTCCTTCTTTGTCTACACAGCTTCAGAGAGCACCTGTGGAATCGAAACAGCATAATACTATCGAAGAACAGAGATCTATATTCATAAACAACATAGGACCAGATATATATTAACCACACAAATGCATATACAATAAAAAATACACGAATGTGGAGGAAAAATTGAATAGCTTTATTAATATCAAGAATAGCAAGAGGATTACAACCAATTGTTCTGACCCAGCATCATCCTCCAGCAAGAAATCCCTTCTTCACCTTAAGTAAAGCTTAGATCACCCAACACTATGATGTTACACCAGAAAACCAACAGCACTTCTCTACAAGATACAAGATTCCAGCCCCCTGGATCTCTGTGATGAGGGATCCATATATAGATGATTGTAGGGGGGTGAGTCAGCTTCTGGGATTTTGATTAGTTTCCTCCCTCTGATAGTTCTTGGTTCCACTTGGAGATTGATGATCTCCTACTCATCCCTGGTCGAAATCAGAGAGGCAAGTGTCAGAGGGGAAGTTTCTGGAAGATTCTATGATCTTCCACCTCGCAAATTGTCTCTGCCATTTGTCCATTCTCGCCCAT